>CM039641.1:2214301-2420474 GCA_022405125.1 Anthidium xuezhongi | reverse complement strand
TTCAGAATCGTCTCAGCTACCCCCCATTTCCGGTTCTTACACTATTTCTGGGACACCCTGTATTTGCTGTTTAATTTTTAATGATAGTTAAAGGTTTTTTATTATATCATTCTCCTATCTTATTTTTGAAATTGCTGATTTATAAATTAACATCCAGTTATTTAATTATATTAACATTGTAATTCCTGTCACGAAACGTTTTTATATTTCCAAGAAAAAACATCTACAAACAGCACTAAATTAAGTAATATGCATCATGAAAATAATATTTGATGGAAAATTTAATTTCTTAAATTTAGTTTAAAAGTATAATATTTTTCTTTATATTATAAATATTGCTACTTTATAAATATAACTGTTTGTTATTCGGAAGCGGGACAGAACATGTGGTTCTCTTACCTGTGTAAATATTGAAAGGTATTACGTAATTATCTTATTTATATTTTAAACTCTTAAGAAGTAAGTATAAAGGTGTGCATCTGACTGTTTTAATGTGGAAAATGTTGGTTAATTGAAGGGATAGCGTGATCGAAATAACAATAACTAATCGAGTATTTTTTATTTCTCGGTAAATTTATGCAGAATACAATACTAATTATAGACGAGGTGTATTTATACTTCATATCTGTATTTATATGAATATATATTCTCCCGTTCTTTGTCTTCATTACGTCATTACTTAATTACATCACATCAAACGGACATGGTGCTGAAGTTTACTTGATTATGTACACACCTGTTGCAATAAATTGTGCCGATAAACGAACGTTTCTGGTCGAAGAAACGAACAGAGAACCGAAGGAAAGAAAAGAAGAAAGAAACGCTAGGTGTACACACGTTCGATCCCTAGTCTCGTGGTACACATTTGTTCGACGAGTTTCGCGTGACAACGAATAAAAAGTGGAAAGTCGTACAATCTTAGGGGTATAAGGGGGTGTTTGTACGTGTACGCAAGTGTTTGCACGCCTGTGAAATGAGTGTCTCTCGGTGTGAACTTATCTTACGAATTACGGTTATTGGTCGAGTATTGTTTCGTCCGAAGCTTCTTTGTCGCGTAATATCGATCATTGCCTTGCGTACGCGAGACAAGATCGAGTCAGGTGTAATCGCGTTTCAATTGCATTTAAGGATCCCACAGATCAAGGCGAAATATTCGTGGGCGTAGCGGCAACGAAATATTCGGAATAAAGATAAAATATCTTTAATTTATTAATTTTTAAGATAATTTTTAACACTGTTTTCATTAACTTATTAATTCATAACCCAATTAAGTTTTGTTTAAGCGTTCATAGTTGAAAATCATTCATGTACGTTAGTTTAAAATATTATATTACCAATCTACATTTATTCTATCTTTCTAAAACTTTCTTTAATTTTAAAAATTTTGGAATTAATACAGATAACAAAGAAAACGCATCGAAAAAGAGCACTATCAACTCGTAGTCGATACGGAATCTTTTCGCGTTTGTGCGAATATTCGCACATGCCGTCGTATTCACTATACTGCCGCGAATCTATCGCTGTAAAATATTCACTACGTATGTGGATGTTTCGCGTTTGTCTATGAGATCCTTTATCGTTCATCGTGCTTTCCGCTTTTCCGTTTATTTTGCTAGGTACACCTAGAGTGAAGCGTTATAATGGTCGATACGGATCGAGAAAGTAGCACGCGTGTTTCCTCGACTCGGGTCGGCACGCGATCTCGATTCGTATTTTTCTGTTCTACAAGGAAAGGCCAGTATTTCCTCGAAGAGAGTTTTAGGATGAGAATAGATAACGCGAGCGAAAACGCAACAATTGTTACCGATGAAATTCGCTTTTACACGAATTTGGAGCACCCGGCGCGGGAAGATTCGTCCGACTGTCACTTTAATTGTCACGGTAAAAATACCCATACGAAGTACGATATACAATACAGACTAGTAATCTTTTAAGGGCAATTTGTGTCAATAATTCTCTAATTAATTTTACGAATTACAATTATCGCTATAGTGTTCTGCATAGAAATCGTTCAATATGTAACTGTAATATTTTTTTCCAATTTTTCTAAAGAGGAAGGATCATCGAATTGCCACTCTCGATTTTAATGAAACTTTACAGGTTTATAGAATTTAAACAAAACTTTAATCAAAATATACCGCACTTATATGTAGAAAATCAATATCATAAGCTTTCACCTCCTTATACCCCTTTCTCTTCAACATCCTCTCTAGGAAAATTCATATTAATACAATTTATCAACATGCAGAAGCTCATTAAAATCTGAGGCGAACAGTTAGAGTAATTTTTTGTAAATAGTAAGAAGAAATAGCATCGTGAAATATTATATTGAAAATTTATATGACGATATTGTAAAACTGGTGTACCTCGTATGACCATTTTTATCGTTCCAGTAAACGCGTTAACATCGTGCAACGATCGTCCCTGCAGATCGATTCCGTGCATCCCGACATCTGCATTCGATGCTCTCCATTCTGAACTTCATATTTCACAATCATATCCAATAATTACAGCATAATCGTGGTCCGGCAATCACCGGGTCGTCACTTAACGATCTCGGTGTAATCGAAACCGACGATTACGCGGCTACGTGTTCGCTCGCGTGTCTTTTTCTTTGAAATATTATTTTCTTAGTACAAGCACAGTTCCAGTGTACTATTTTTTTTTTCTTTTTTTTTATAGTATCCTATCACGCGTTTTGGCCCCTCGTCCGCTGCAGGAAGGAAAATGAACTCGCGTTGAGTACGTAACACAATAGTGGAAAGCGTGTTCGCTTAACGAACATCAGCGCAAAGCGTAAAGGTGCGTATCCGTCAAAGGAACAAAGGGTTTTTGTTGCCGTTACTCGTTCCAATGTGTTCTTCAGTACCATCAAAACCAAAATCAAACCCTGTACCGAGAGTAATGTTACAGATCAACCCTTCGCTGTGCGACTCTTTCAATTTGAAAAAACAAGAGTTTTGAAACTTTTGTAAGTGAGAAAAAATCTCATTTAATCTTTAAATAACGGGTGTTATGATAACACTCCCTCAGAAATAAAAGGAAAATTCAATATTTTTAGAAATTTAACTTGCAATGCTTTTGTAATTAACAGCACATGTTGAATGTAATAGACTGAGAACAAAATGAAGCAAATTGAAGAAAGCAAACTGTTCCTGCTAATTACAAGTCGCTTGTTTTTAGCAAAAATAGGCAACAAATAGATTTCTGATGTTCCTCAATGTTTCTTTGACGGAGACGTGTCTTAAAGAAATTAACAGATAAGTGCGAGCTTACTTGTCTCTCGAATTTAAATCTCGTGTACAGTCTTAAGAGTCGTCCAAACGAAAATATGCGAACGTTCCTCTGCGCTGCGAACAGGCAACTGATCTCGCCTAGTGTTTATATACAGTTAATTCACTCGCACTTAAGTAAGGTGCGCGGGTCCTTGGAACGCGGGACAGGTGTTTCGTGTTTTCAAAATACGAAAAATTAGTTGTTTGTTGTAATTGTCAACCAATTATAATTATTGTTCCATGGTACTTTTATATTATCAAATTATATCAGATTTTCTGTGGTTTTAAAGTAAATAATATTAAAAAGTAATCAAGAAATCTGCAGATCGTTCACGAAAATATGAGTTATCATAAATTTGAAGAATATTAAAGTTATAAATGTGTTCCCTTCAGGGTCTGTACAAATATTTCTTCCACAAATTCACGTAAAACTTCACAATAACAAGGAACATCCAGCCGCGGTTCCAATAAAACAGAAGAAGGATAAAAAGAAAAATAAATACAGGACGGATATGTTTAACCCTCGAACTAGAGATATTATTCAATACATTCTCTATGACGATATAATATATCATTTTCAAGATAATGCTAACGGGTAAGTCCTACCCCTTGCAATTTTACACGAATACATCATTTCCGAAGAAGACTACGAGCCTTGATTGAAGGATTTACATGTCATCGATTTAAGTTGAGCACGAAAAGACGTCGTATAAATCCCCTCTCTTCCCTAACCATCAATCTCCATTTATAAAGTAATTGTCCGATATGTTCCGTCGAATGTTCGGACTGACGCACATGAAATTTCTATTTACGTTCTCCCACTCTCGCTTGTCCGAAATGTGACGTCTTTCGTTCAAGACAATACATTGATACGCAAGGACCCGTCTTTCTTCCACGCATGTATGTACATGTGGACGAAACGTAACACACGTCGAGTAAACGCTAATAATATCCCTTTTACATTACATTTACATACATTAAAGCTGCATCTTTACGTGTATACAAATACACTTCTAACGTAAGTATGTACAGTGACGTTACACCTCTAGGGAACTAATCCTCACTGCTATTTGGGCCCGATTTTTCCTGTTCCAGGGTCATTCGTTCGTTTTTTTTTTTTTTTGACCGCTGATTCGATTGGAAAGTTCTAAACCAGCATGATTTTTCTTTTTCGGCTGTCGAGGTCGATACGTGTCGAGTTCGATTTTGAAAATAATTTTTGTCGTTCGAAGTGTTGGAATACTTCGCTTACACTTAAATCTTGTCGTTTCAGTGAATCCACTTAAGCTATTATCGATACTTGAAATAAACGTCAGAAGAGAATCGAAGAAACTAAAACCATCATTGATAGAAATCATTAAATTCTACACTGATTATTTGAATTTCGGGATTTTAAATTAATTGCATAAAGCGATATGATATTTAAGTTGTATTCTAACAAGAAAAATTCTTGTAGCAGAGAATTATTTTTGTTGATTAATGAAAGAAATTAAAAGCACTGAGAAGTAAAATGTTTCTGATATCCTTCTGCATTCGATGTTGGTTGTTCCACTATTGAAACTTTTAACATGTGAAACAGGATCCGCCTGTGAAGTTTTTAATTTAACTAGCAACTTGTGATAAAAGTTAATGAAAGCCGAGTTTTAGAGCGAATCACCCAGTACTCAATTTGTTTCGAATTGTGCAAACATTTTATAATAAATTAGAAGCAAAAGAGCATCGCAATTATTTAAAAAAACAATGTCATTAAAAAAATATCTCTCGATTGCAATATATATTATAATAAAAAAACTACATAAAAACATTCTTAAAGATGTACCCGTGGGATATTCGCTTAATTTGTCGCTAATCCAATAACAGTTTCAGGAATCACGTTTCAACGGTTCTTGTACTTTAACAACGTTTCTTAGACTTTCCTTTGTGATCCGAGAAGAATCTCGACGGACGACATTAGGGAAGATACCGTTTTGTAAATCGAATTGAAGCAGCGACCAATCGAATCACGCGTGTCCGCTGAAAACTTTCGAGAATGAAACTTTTTTGAATGAATCAAATCGACGAAATCAGACCGTTGGAAAAGAAGCGACTCTTGGCCGTTTCCCTTTTGTCAACGCCGTTTAAGTTTCAAGAAAGCACGGGCGAGCTTTCACCTTCTTCTAGCGGAAATCCCTTTGTGGGGGGTGGGTGGAGGGTGGCTTGGCGTTAGCACGAAGACTTTCAGCTTCAACATCGCGTTACCCTTTTCGAAACGAGAAACCGAATTTTTTCGATCAAAAAGAAACTTCGACGCTCGTGCGGCGTGTAGTCGGCCGCGCCTATCGATCCTGCAAGTTTCACGCTAGTGTTCGATCGATCGTTGAGGAAAAGCAAATGTCTCGAGCGTACAAACGGACAGCTGTTTGTCTGAACAGAGAGCTTAAGTGTTATCGTTTAGTAAGAAACTGGAGATACGGATCGTTTGTGTTCTGCGAGGAGCGAAAGCGATAGAACGAACTGATCGCACCGTTTCGCTTCGTCGAGGATGAAAGTCTTCGTTTCTATGAAATAATGTACGCCCGTAGTTAAACACTAATTGTAAGAAAAAACAGGTACGGATAAGAACAGCGCTCGAATAGCGGAACGCCATGGAAATTCCGTTAACATTAACGCAGTGTCCTCCTACACTTTCCAGCACTTTATCGCGAACGAACAATTGTGCTCTAAGTACGTTTAATGACTCCATTGTTTCGTGTATGTGTGTGTTTGTTAAGTGCGCTCGATTTTCGCTGTCTATTGAAAAACTGGTAATTTTAGGCTACGTGTACCTACGCTGGGAGCCCGACTACTTCTACTAAATGGTAAATTGAATTTTATAGTAAAAATAGTTTATTACCTTTACGTTTTGTCGATCATTTTTACGCGAATCAAGAGCTTTTTATCCGTCGAGGTAAGGCAAGCTGTGCACACGTCTCTGTAATGAATATTCATTTTAATTTTGCACATCGTAATTTTAATTTCACTTCTGGATATTCTCGTGTTCCTTTATTTCGAGCTTCAAATTTTTCGTGTATTCTGCTTCGATATTGTCCATATTCTACCGCAGAGAATATGCAAAAATAATTTATTAATTACACGAGAAATATTGAAGAAATGTGACCCGTTAAAAATCACAAATTTATTTAACCAAGATTCGTATCAAACTCGATACTATCTACTTATTTGTTATTATTGCAAAAATAAATTTATCTTACACAGCCTACCTTCACCAACAATGGGGCGCAAGAAAGTCCTATTAAAGATTGTATGTACAATTGGTCAGAAGTAGCGGAAAACAAATGAGAATTTCAAGAATTGCGTCAATTACGAGATTGAAAATGCATATGAGACATTGCGGGCTATTGAAACGCGAAAGGATATCGATTTGGTGACGAGATTCGCGTAAAGTGACAAAGAAATGGTATAAATAGTCACGGGGGTGTATTCTGCTTAACCATATTCGTAATGTAAGACAGTCCAGAGTCCAGGATAGTTATTGTTCTCAGCGTCGACAACGATCTTTAATGCTTCGGCGGGCTTCCTCGTAGCCTAAAATTACACATGTTCTTGAAAAACAGCACGGCACGTCGGATTTTTCATTCCTCGGGTGCCGTTTGCGATGTGTCGCCATCCTCGCGGTTGTCGCTCGCCTTTTGTTCTTGCTCCTTCTGTGCCCTTAATTCTGCATCTATGGGTTAAATGGATACGTATTTTTATGTAGTAATCGATTAGGGACAGTTAGGGACTTTGTAAATGTCAAGTGCACGTTTTAACATATTTTTTTGGCATCAGAAATATTTAATAAAGCAATTTATTAATAGCTAATATCCTTCTTTTACGATAACATTACTCAAATATAATAATTTATGGTAAATTTGTAATGGAACGTTCATGTACCAATTTTTGGTCCTTTAATATAATTATTTCACCATTTGATTCAATACAATTTTTTAAAATAGTAACTTTATAAATATTGCAATCTTCCTCTTCAATTTAATTGTATGGTAAATCTTCTAGAATTATTGTTGACCATTTTAATACATTTGGAATCAGAAATGTGTCCGCATTTTACAATAACTAAAAAAGCATAGGGGTAGCAGGGGTGTAGTAAGATTTAGATCCTGAATTGATTAGAAATTGATTAGAAATTGATGTTGAAACTTTCAATAACCCTTAAAATCTAGTATATTTATGTACCTCGTACAGCTTGTTCCTTCCAAATGCTCTTGTTCTCTGCAAGACAGGGAATCCATGGCTTCCCAATCTTAATCCTCCTGCTTTCAGGGGCTGATCCTGTAGATTATTCATTATTTAAGCATTCCTCACAATTAAACTACGTTAGACGACGTTGGTGTTTCGTTTTACAATATTGTTTCATCGTGACTGAATATTCTAAAATTAATCATGTAATCTTCGAATAAGTACTATTCCTTCGAAGCTTTTTATTTTGTTGTGTGAATATTTTGATTACCATGCTAAAGTCGTAGAAAATCCTTTATTCGTTTCATTTCCAATCAATTTTATATATTGTATTTATCGTATTTAGATTCTGTTAGATATTCAGTTGGACAAACTTTTGAATATTTCATAAAATTACTTGTAATTGTAATTTCGTCTTCGTTAAACTTGTAAAAATTCATAAAATATTTTAATCTAGGTATTTGAAACATAAAGTAGTAAACTTGAAATGTGAATTCAAGAATTCAATTACGGTCACACTTTCATTATATCCCTAAAACACGGTTTAGATATTCTATTGTAATTCAGCCTGTAATACGAGTGTGACCCGACATTACAACGAAAAGGATTAACCCTTTAATGCCCTCGACTGTGACATATACGAACATGTTGAAACGTCCAATTTGTGTAAGCTCGTACTGTCAACTCGTGTACCGTTTCATGCTAAATTGGCCCAAATTACAAATGAATATTTACTAACTTTTTAATGCACCTTTTTGTGAAATTCGTTAATTTTAAATAGGGTTAATGCAACCATTGATATTTTGATCTCAGCGATAATCTTATCTTTTTAATACTATTCTTTGTAGATTGAATAATTAAGATATAATAATACTTTATAGTGTTTTCAGTCTGTAGTATTCATTTGTCATTCTTATATCTTTCTTTTGACTTTTAATAACAATTTTTAATGTTTGAAATACGATAATATATTTAATTTATTAATATGTGATGATATTCACAGAATATAAATCTAAAGAATTTAAATATTCAATTTTTTTTTTTAAATCTAAAGGGGTTAAACGATGGTGAAAATGGTTTTGCTTACCGTTGTTGGACTCATCCACGCTCTCCTTGACATTTAACGGAACGAGAACCGTCTCCAGCATATCGCTACACACCTGCATGCTGGGTTCAACGATAAATTCAATGAATCCTATTTGTGATTCAGCCACTAGGGTATTGTTGCGATCGCATAAGGGCGAGAATGGCAATCCCAGAGCCTTCTCCTTGTCACCCTGTCGGAAGAACTCTTCCAATAGCTGCATGGTCCATCTACGTATAGTACAACGAGGTGTATTTATTATTTAATAGCTGATTTACCCCTTCGGATATCAAAAGGTTTTTAAATTTATCAACAGTAACAAAACAATATATACTATTCTAATGAATTAACAATGTATTATCTCACATTTAAATTAAATTAATTATAGATGTAACTATACAATGTATTATATAAATAACTAAAAGAAAAGTTTAAGACCTAAATCCCCTAGTTTACCATTACTGCCTACGCGTATTTCTTTATTGATCTACTGTAGTTATTGCCAATGAAATTATTTGTAAGAATAAATCGTAAATCGTTCAGAAAAATAAAAAATGTTGCAAGAGGGAGTGCAACTATGTTTCATACTTCCGTTATTAATGGTAAAATCATGGTCCATATTTCTTATCATGGATGACATTTTGCAGCATCCTTTTTTTTATGAAACTATATACTTTTTATATTTTCGAAGCACTTTTAATTTAAGAGTTTAATTTATAAAAATTATATTATAAATATTACATTTTCCAAATATAAATTTATATGTATTAATATATATTTTGTTCGTTAAATTAATAGGAATCTATTTTTATTTTACTATTATATAATTAAAGATTTTTAATTAAAATAATTGTTTTATTTTACTCCTCTATCCCTACAAATTAATTCTCACACCCTTTTAGTGTAGAATGTGAAATCATCAAATATATATTATGTACACTAATTAAAAAATAAAATAATACTGAAATCTTGGAAAGCTTTCTTCCTTAACAAGATCAGTACCTGTACTAAGTTACCTCCCTTGAAATAAAGTAAGTTTTATTTGAAATACTTTCAGAACAACAGATCAAAATTCTTCAACAATCAGATTCAATAGATATAATAACTATCAAAATCATAAAGCAAAGGATTCAAGCTATAAACTTTAAGATAATCACAATTAAATTTTACCTATGATGGAGATCCCATCTTTTGGCCGGATGCGAGATATCGCAGCAATGAAGAACCAAACTGACAGCTTTGCTTTTGTCGACGCTAGGTTCTGCCAGGCTTAGAATGTTCTTCATGTTCTTCAGTTGTTGAAAATGAAAGCTCATGTCGGTGGCAAGAACCATGTCGATCACCAACGAACGGAATTCTCGGAATTCCTCTTTTGATAAGTTCTGTAGTATGTTGCATTCGTCTTCTTTCAATATTCTGAAAAACCTCGAACTTTGTAAACTCACGTACAAATCATTTGTTTACACGTTCGTTATAAGTATTGCAAATATATATCTTCAAATTTCTACATGAAATCTTAATTTTTAATAACATAAAAAGATATACAAACTAGGTATCTGATTTGAAGTTATATTATTTTATAAAATGAAAATTTACTTGTAATGAACTTTCTAATTACAAGTTTGTAGCGTATGTGTTAATTGCTTGGTTACAGTAAAATTACCTCTTTCGGGGTTATAAAAAACTCAGCAACCAAATTTAATTACGCAAATCCGTATTATTGATACCACACGTGAATATGCATTATTATAAACAATCAGGACTAATTTATCACTTTAATGTCTTACTTTGTCATTTCTATTTATCGGTGTAATTTCAACGATACTAAAGATTGTTTTAATTCTACCTCTATTTCGAATTACAAATATATATACGAACCACAAATAAAACAGCTAAAACGAAACACCGATTAAATTCTACGTAACAAAGGATTAAAAAACAATGAAGATTTTGAGCTTTGCGGTTTTCATTTAATTTCTTTCTTGTCGAACACGGAGTTTTACGAGCCAACAGAAAAAGAAGAATTGTTTTTAATTAACGGTGCACCAATCGAAAGGAAAATTCATCGCGATTTTGAGCTCGTTTCAATCAATTCGTCGAAGTTCGATAAATGGTGACCTTTTGAACCGTACGTACCGGAAGCTTGCGGAGATGTGGTGATTTTCCAGAACGGCCCGGTCATTGTAGAGGAGGGCTGTTTCGCTACCGGACATTACGTGGAAATTGTTTGTGGTCCCAGTGTGCTCGTAATCGTGAATAATCGCCGCCACCAGGGTGGCAAAAATCTCCAGATCGGTCAGCCAATTCTGTAACAAGCGAACCTCCGTTTTGTAGCTCGTGTGTATAATCCGTGGTAAATTAGCAATTTCCTCGGGCGAGACTCCCAACCAGGAAGTCGTGAAAACTCAAACTTATTTTCAACTTTCACTCCCAGTTAGAATTCGCTCGTTTTCGTGAGATGTACTTAAAACGAGTTGCTCGGAAAGTTGAACGTAACCGCGGGTACATAGAACTTTTGAGCGAAAAACTGATTGCAGTGGTTTCTTTTATCGGAGTTGGCGTTGTTGGAAAAATATCGTCTGAAATGTTTCTGGTTTGAACGTGAACAAACAATCATTTTTCCACAAACCTATGATAATTAGTTGATTACAATCTAACTGGTTTTAGAGTGGTAAATTTCTATAAATTGTCTGTAATTATTGCCTTTAAATATTCTTTAATATTAAATCATTTCTCTATCATGTCTCTCGTTAGCAATAAAAAGTAAGAGATAAAATGTACTTAGAGTATTTATATACAAAATGGAAAAAGGTATTAATATGCTTTGCACAAGCTCAAATTGACGAAATATTTAACCAAAATAAATTCCCATTTTATTCGTATACAATTTGCTCTTAAACTTACCATCAATCCTGTTTGACACAGTATATAGTGCATAGTTTGGGCAACGTCTGCAGCGTGAAGATTATTATGATACGGATTTCGATGTCTGCAGTAACCCTCTTCGACTCTTCCCAGAAAGCATTCCAAAACCGCAGGAGGTACTTTGAATTTGTGAATCATGCCGTATCGATTAAGTAGATCGTAGCCGAGGTATTTTACCGGTGCACCCATTGCTGCCTCGCTTAATGAAAACACGTCGAACGACCAGTCGTCCAGTGTCTTTAATAGAAACGTAAAAAAGGAATGTCACTGTTGAGAACTTTTCTTTATTTGAGAAAAATTAAAAATACCCTTTAAAAATATTTAACACAGATTATAAATTACCAACTTAATACAACAAATTCTACTTCAAACTTAATACTTCCGAGAACTCACATGCATACATAATAAATCTTTGTAGTCTCAGTTCGGTATAATAAATTATAAATTTTAACAAACTATTAAAGCTTTGACAGAGAACGCCCTCACGTACAATTCTGATTTATATTACCATATTAATAGAATTTCATTACTGGTCCAGAATACCGAGTAAACAATTTTACTATTTATTATACATGTTCAAAAACAGTGAGATTCTTAACTGTTCAAGAGACGATGATTATATTAAGAGGTAACTAAGTATATATGCTATAAGCATAAAGAAAGGACATTATTCAAGTTACCTTCGAAGTGCTGTTAATTTAACATTAATTCAACGTATGTATTATTATCTGAACGACTCTGGTATGTTGAGAACAAAAGCGTTATCAAGAGACACCATTCTACCCGTCTTTAGTATTATTTTCTTTTTTCCCGTCTGATCGATCATGCAAACTTGAGGCATATCGGTTAGCCGCGATCGTTGAGCTACCTTGAGCACTTTAACCACTTCCTGCGGGAACTGCATCAACGCGGTGTTGGTGACCCGTCTGTAAATTCGATCGACGAAAATCCCTGCCCTGATGGCATGTGCGACCGAGCGGAACTTGGGCTTCTCGTCCGCCTTTCGCCTGGTGGTGGCCAGCTGTCTGGTGAATGTCGAAGCAAGCCATTCGCGTACTTCCGGCGGCACCGCGTCCGGTTGCACCTCCGACAATTCATCGTCCTCGTCTGCCAGCCGCCTAAGGAAAAGTAGCCGGTTACTTATACGCGGATCGACCATCGGCGAACGCGGACGTCGGATCACGATGGACAACCCCTACCTTTGTTACGCTTTACGATAGAACAAGTAGATAAAACAGAAAGAGAAAGAGAGTAAGAGAGAGAGAGAGAGAGAGAGAGAGAAAGAGAGGGACAGAGAGAGAGAGAGAGAGAGAGAGAACAGAAAGAGAAAGAAAGAATGTGGATTTAGGTTCGACGATCGTCCTACTTCTAAAAGAAGAAACGAATGGTGGATAGGTCACCATAGCTAATGTTTTACCCATTTTAATAATCGTTACGGAGAAAATTGACGCAGTTCTCGTTTATCACTGCGGCCTTGCCACTCTCCGAGATATCTCGGATCATGGGGAGGCTTTTTTCTTTCGGGGTAAGTATGGATCTGTGAGTGATACGAGGTTTTGTTCTCTTTTCTCTTTCTTGGTTTTAACTGTTCTATGCGTCGGGATTGTGACGAGGGAGATTGTATTTAAGACATGATCTGACATCGTTCCGATATTTTACGCGAATCTCTGCAATACTTTTAGTGTTTCTATTTGTTTCATCGTTTTTGTGATACGTGCAAGTCAAGCGCCTCGGAAATACTTGGTTTTCTGTGATATTTTGAAGGAAGCTTTCGTATTGACTATGTAGGATGGAAGTGTTTGCCGGAAAGTATGAATTAAGGATCCTATTTCCGTCCCGAAATTGTTCATGTATAAGTAATCTATCGAAGCGTTCATAATCTTGTTTTCGTCATGCTTAACACAAAAGAAGATTTTCGGATGTAAATTTATATCTGTAGTACATAATTCTTGCTATTTCTGATGTTATAAATATTACTAACGCATTTTACAATTAATAACCCTGTTATTAAAAAATTATGAAGGTACTTTCATAATTTTTCAAATTAATAATATCTGTTTCAAGCGGCATTTTAATTCCAAAAATTTCTTTGCTAAATGTTTGCAAGTGCAACATTTGGATAAATTAATTGAGATCTGTTGAACATGGTAAAGGATAATAAGTTCGTTTTGAAAAGCCTTATTAATCAGTCTTATTATGAACACCCTATACGTTAGTTCGAAAATTCTACGTTTTAATCATTTAAAGCAGGTGATATTGCGTAAGCCGTACTGATGAGTTTTACAGACAATTTCGATGGAAAATGTCTTTTTTCCTTTTCCTTCATTCCACCACTCCTTTCTTGGCGTAGGGAATCTAAAGAAAATCAGCTTCAGGACTTTGAAAAAAATCCGACAGGGTTAGGTCCGACTTTAGGGGAAAATTGCTCTTAAGGGTTCCTTAAAATTCCCTTCGTACGCATTTATCTTAGGATTGAAACGGAACAAACTTATGGGGGTGATTTAAAGAACTTAAAAACCGCACAAAAGGTTGTATGAGGTATACGCAGAAATTTGAAAACTTACATAGTGTGCTATTTTGACAATTCAGCCAAATTAAGTTTTGTAATAACAGTTTATTTTCCTTTCTTTATAACAAAAATGCGCGAAACATTTACATTATCAAACTTTTAAGTCTTGCATCTCTAACCTTTCAAAATATATTTTAACAAATTATTGAAATTCACTTTCCCCATATTTGAACAAGTGTAGGTTATATATATCAGAAAAGTCTAAGGCACACTTGTATTTAACAACTTCGCTATTATCACGATCAAATATAACTAAATTTTAAACATTTTAAACATATATAACTTCAGGATTTTGTTAAAATTTGCTAATAATTAAATGCATACTATACTTTGTGCCACCAACTTTCGTAGGCAAATTGAAGGTAGCACCTCGAAATTTTCATAAAAGGATGCAGGAATTCTACTCGCCAGTAAAATTATAGCATGTTGATAAGGTCAGCAAAATTGGAACACGTATACTATTATGAAATTCAAAACATTATTTCAGAAATTTCCTTTCTATCACAAAAGGCTTTTCAATAAAGTACCTAATTAATGCAAATCGATAAATGATAAACGAGATAACGAAAATAGGGTCGGAATGAATTTCTATTTGAACTCTTATATCCAAAAATCTCAAACAGTGTTAAGCGTGATAATATAAATCTTTTACACGGATATTTAAAATAATGATCACCGTAATTTGTCGACATCAGGGAGTGTAGGATCCTTAGGCTTAATGATACATATGCCAAAGCGATTCAAGCAAAGAAATTGTGAAATCACGAAACATCAAATAGATCGTTGTATGAAATGCACCTTTAATTAATTGAAAAATTGTTCTATATGAATTTATATCGTTAATGGAATTTTAAATTACTTTCATTAGAACTTTAACGTTGAAATTCTTTTCGATTCTTTTTTAACAAGAACTTCTCTTGAATCTCAGAAATAAGGAAAAAGCTACAAAGACTGAAAGATCCTTTCAAGTATTTAACTTTGGAAAATTGAAAACTTTCAAATACAGGATTTAAAAATATACACTCAAAATTATTTAAAAATTTTAAGGTAAAGATTTTATATACCAAACGCTAATGTCCATGCTAAGAAAGAGCAGATCTTATGAAATATTACTTCTTATATCATTAGTATCAACAAATTTAATAATTAATACAACCTGTCTTATTAAATAAAAATAAAAATTTCGAAACTTTTTAACGTAGAAGCTTACAATTTGTTCACCCATAACTAGCCTTTCTTGATGAAAAAAAAAAAACAATATTAAATCAAGTATATTTTTAATTCTAACACATTTTATTGTTTCGGTTAAATGTTCTCTATTTCATTGCAATCAGTGATTGAGGGAACTCAGCAAAATGAATGAAAGTACCTATGTTCTCTCGCCCTTTATGCTCTTTCAGAACGAAAGAATCGATTATCATGAAAAGTTTCATTTTATCTGGGATAAGCCAAGTACATACTTTCGCGACTTCCTTTCATCACGAATCAGGAGGCAAGCCCCGAACCATCAAGTAATAAAACGTAGTCACAACGAACGACACGTAGCTGACCCGAAATAGAAAAAGCAATCTTTTCATGACTAAATGCAACGTTTCATTTTTTAAAGTGCTGATTTCAATCGTTTCTATGTTCGGGTGCTAAAGAGATATTTATATCGATAGCGCTGTTATCGATGGAATAAAACGATAATAAAATGTTCTACGTTTATTACAAAAATTAACGATAATTGTCCCTTTTTGTGCAAAAATATTTAACATAAGCAGTATCATTTTTTCCACCTACTATAATATGAAGTAATTTATAATAGAAGTGGTAGTTTGTTAAATTTATTTCATTTTGTACACTTTATTCAGCAAACTATTTCGTTTTACTCCATTGTTTTCTGTACATTTTTTCGTATACATATATATAGCAAGCAATTAATATTGAATGAGTATAATTACTCTTCAATATACAATAAGCGATAATCACATTTAGCAATGAAAGGGTTAAATAGGATACACGACCTCATTGTCACTTTTATTATTCATAATTTTTAGTATTAGGTAAATAAAAGACTTCTCTTTTACAACTATGTAATACGCGAAAATCGAGTTTTCTTTCTGTTTCATTGTTAATTGAATTTTTCTTGTTAACTCATTCAATTTTATCATGAAACTTTACAACATAGTTTATTAAAATCTCTAATTATATTTGTGAATTAATATGTTAATAAAAAATGAACGATTTATGATATAATAAATAAAATACATACATAATACGGTGAATTATGGTGAAATAAGTGTATTTACAAAGACCATTAAAGTTACGGTGAAAGGTTGTCATTTGAAATAGATACATGTACATTTAATGATGAACACTTTATCATGCAGAACGTGGGTGATTATTGTGCTCAAATTAACATTGAAAGGACAACGTGAGATCGGTGGTTGAATTTTACAATACGCCTCTATTTGTCATTACGTTTTGCTAGCTAAGAAGTAACGATACACGTAAAATCAGCCGAACCGAATTAGAGATCAATTTTTATCCGATCTTCCGACTAATGATTTTCAAAATTCCGTGGTCTACATAAATCACAGACAAGTTTCAAGTACAAATCAAAACGTAGCGTTTGAAAAATAATAATTCCCGTTGCCCTTTGTGCGAGTTTCGAGCCACGAACTCGAAAGCTATGGCTGTCTTTGTGAGGACGAGTAAAGTAATGACTAAAAAATGTCGCAAAAATGAGAGAAGAAAAAATGAGAGGCTTGTCGGAGCGATATACATCGTGAAGTTGAACGAGACTAGGCGATTTGTTAGGCAAACATTTGGAACGAACCTACGTCGTACACCCTGACGGCAAGTTGCGGCTGACTCCACACGCTCGGCGTCTCTATAATCCCAAACATCAACAAAGGTTGCGTGTCACATTAACGACAAATTACAATTCATAGAGCCGTATCTAAAGCAAGAGATGTCCGCCTGCGTGCGTGTAAAACGAGCATCCCGAAGGAGAACAGAAAAAATAGAGGAAGAAAGAAAGTGAAACGAAAAGAAAAAAGAAAAGAGAAAAAGAAAAATGAAAAAGAAGTTGTCTGGTTCGTTGCTCGAGTCAATTATTCTTGGCTAAAGAAAATCGTTCGTAGCGTTGATGACGATTCGTTGATCGACGGGAAACGTTCGAGCATTCCGTTACACACCTCCATTCCGTTAATGAGTGACAGTTGTCGCACACCATCCTATATGCATGCAATTTCTCATAGACGGAAGTAGGGAACACAGAACAGAGATATAGGGATACAGTGTTCAACAGAGCGATGCATACAGCCGGTAAACAGGCAGTCATCCAAGAACTGAGCAGGTTACACCTAGAAAGATCTAAAAAAGAGGCTAGAAGAGGGATAGAGACAGGCCAGGCAGGTAGAAGACAGTCGTCATGCTGTGTTTAGATGTGTTTATTCGAGTCAATCGATCGTGATCGTATTGTACCCTCCTGTCGTCTAATTCTCGTTTGTTCCTCTGCATCTCTGTGCAGAGTTCTAATCGCATTGTGTCCTTTATAGTGGAACGTTAAACCTTTACGAAGTAGAAATTCTGATCGAATGGTTGGGATACGTTGGATTCAATAATGAAAAGTGGTTTATTATTATGTTTATTATTAAACATAGTTTTGCTTTTATTTGTATCGAAGGAGGTGAAATACATGGAGATTGATTGTAATTTGCTGCATGTATTTGTTAATTCGCATGAAATGTCTTGGTTGTACTACTCGCTATGAAAGTTTCTATCGCAATTTATTGTTTCCGATTTTATTGTAAATTTCTACACTATTCGTGTATTGTTCACTATATCTTTTCATTCTAAATGGTTAGCAGTAATCGTGCATTAAGAAATAGTGTGTAACTTAGTAAGAAACAGTACTATTTCGCTATAGAATTCACTAACAAACGACATTCAGTGTAGGTAACAGTAGATATATTAATTATTCTGTATAAGATCTATGATATCGGTTTGGTATGAAGCCAAAACTACGTATCTATCGATTAGAAGGAAACGTAGTCTAGCTGTTGCAACAACTGAATTATGGCCACAAAAATATTCCACGAATTGGAGTGCGAAAATCATATTGAACAATGTGTAATCAAGCATCCAGAATTAACACGTTGAGAGCGTGTTACCAGATTTTAATCAAAGGAATTATTTTGTTATATAAATGTTTATTTCAAATTGTAATTTCAATCTTAAACTATATGCTTATACTACTTAAAATTCCTTAGAATTAAATATATGATAGCCATTTTTTAGATATTTCTAATAATCTGACCAAAATTTGAAAATTTTTTTTATTATTTTTGTTATTTAATATTTTTTTAACGTGGGACAGATAATTAGAAAAAGAAGTAGCAGTTCTAGTTATTTATATCATCTTGTAAAAATAACCCAATATAACGACAGTTGAAGAATTTTAAAAACACGTAGTACAAGTTCTTTGGATGTACTCAAGGCTTAATTTACTTTCGGCTTACAATGTTAACATTTTACATTTTAACAGTATTCGAGTGACGTAATAAATTCTTATAGCAGTGCAGATGATATGCTTTAATAACTATTGTAGGGAAGCACGTATGCAAAAGAAAATAATATTTACTAGGTATATTATTTAAAAATCAGTGTATGATTTGTAATTTTTGTTAAAGTAAAAGTGATTTAGCAATTTTTGATATTTCAATTGATTGATTAATTGTTTAAAACGTTTAGAAATATCTAAAAGGGTGTGGCGACAATTCTAATAATTGTCTCATATTATTTATACATGTATCAAGAAATAGACTCATGATATTTAATTATTCGTCCTCAACGTGTTCATAATTCTTAAGGTTCGTCTATTTTAAAGATTCTTTCAAAAAAAAAAAAAACAAAAAAATATTTTTCGACCGAAAGCATTTCGGAAGATTTCCATTCCCGCACAAGCTTTTTCGCTCTTCTCCATCAACGTGTTCATTTTTCACTATTAAAGCCCCTTCGAATCGCCTTCAAAAGCCTCTGAGTTCGGTCCGGCACCCGAACAAGGTTCGGTTCCCTGCTAATGATCGAGCAAACGATGCATGATTGGAGCCTTAACGGATGATGAGATCGAGAAAAAAAAATGTCGACGAGGAGACGTGGCGGGAGACGGACTTTCGGTTCGGGTTCGAATCAGAGGGTGAACAGTGGTATGAGGTCGGAAATGTGAATATTTCGCAACCTTGCCCATATGGGGGTGCGAAGCTTCCGTTTCTGGGTTACCACCGCGTGGCCCTGTTGTCCGTCCGAGTCCAAGCCGCTCCCCAGGGATGCAGATGACAGGCCCGCACCCCTACGCGATGACCGAGAGCACTCAACCCCTCCTGAATTCACCCTGCGGTACTGCTTGTTAGTGCACGTATCAGGTAGGGAACAGAACAGTAGAATATTACAGTTTTCTTTATTACAATCATTAGCATTATTCCGTCGGCATAGCTGGAATTAGCTGGTCGTTCGAACGTACGCTGCAATCTGCTGTGAATCCTGTCTTTAATAAGAAAAATCATTTAGCGACGAGAAATTGAGATCGTTGTTTATTTGGTGACTGCATCGGGTAATTTCGTTTAGGCTCCTCTCTTATAAAGGAACCGCGCTGAAAAGTGTTAAACTCAAGGATATAATTTCCTGAAATGTACATAAATAATTTATTCTTCGATAAACGAACGATGTTGACATAGGCAGAGGTTAAAGGTGAAAGGAATCAATAATTAGGATATTTAGATGTATTGTTAGCAAAAATTTCGTCATATTGCAAGTATGTGTAAATATAATATATTCGTTGTAACGACGATGACGTTGGGATTATTCAAAAATTAAAAACCTTCGGATAGTTGTAGCGGAGGGTAGCTTTGCTAATTTCAATCTGGTAAAAGATTCCAGTTCGAATAAATCTTATGTTTATATCAATGTTATCATTTGTTTCGTCGGTCTTGACACGCCAAAGAAATAAAACTTAAGAAACAATGGAAAAAGAAAGTTGAAAACATTTTATTTTTAATTTTTTCATAATGTAAAATAATGATTGATTCTGTAATCAGTCTTAATTTATACGGAAAATTCAAAATATAAAAGTAATAATAAATATCAGTGTATATATATTCTTAGTAATGTAAAAAATATATAACGGTGATAGAAAATGTATGAATTTGTTGAATAAAATTATTATTAAAAATTGTAGAATTTATGATAATGAATGTTGTGTAAAAGATTTCGAAATATATAAAAAGAAAAAAAAGAAATTGCCTCCTGTGAGGATTGAACTCACGACCCCTGGTTTACGAGACCAGTGCTCTACCACTGAGCTAAAGAGGCGCTCTTGATGTCCTTCTTCCTTGAACTGAATCAGTTCTTAAAATTCCAAAATTTTGTCAATATTCTTGTTACATTTAAGTTTCAACATTTTCTATAATACGCGCACATATATATTTGAGGAATAAGTTTCAACAAATGAATATGAACAATATTTCAAAAATACAATCCACACTTCTCGATATTTATCCATTACCAGGAGTCGTGAATCCTTCATGTACGTAAAACAGTTGCAAAAATCTAATCTATCACTTGTTTAATTAACAGTGATACAGTATATAACAATAACAACAGTAATAGTAATAATAAAGATGAAATGTAAATGTTTTCAGTCAGCAACAAGATAGCTGCCTAGAAATTGAAAGTGTTAAATTGGTAACGTAATTATACTTAACAATAGACACATACTATTATTACAATATAATATATATTAGATATAATATAATATTATAATGTCATAGAAAAATCTTCTTATAGTCGCGTATCAAAGGGCTCTTATCGAGATGGCTACAATAAACACAACTGATTCAACGTTATTTAAAACGATGGTTACACAATGAGTTATTAATTAACATTTTAAGTGAAACTTACTTGGTTTCGTCGAGGAAGACTGCTTCAAGAACGCGTGCCGCGTAATGCAAATTTCGTTGCAGCAATTCTGCGGATATTTCGCCATGCTGAAGCTGCCTCAGTAAGCATCTCAATCTGTAACAATAATTAACATTTTATTCCGTTTTGACAATAACAATTTGTAACTTGTTCCTATCAACTAAAAGTTTTCAAACGCATTTCATTGTGACTTCGACTATACACTGAGACTTTAAAATTGTTCAATAATTAACGAATAGTATGATAGTTTTTAAATTGTTTTTAATTGCAGATCGATCCAATATATCGAATACTCATTTTAATATTATTTTATCCTAAGAATTGTTCTTATTGAAAGTTTAAAATATATTTTCTTACTTTTAGGAGATATATTTTATAAAGTATGACACATGAAATAAAATTAAGAAGCCCAAACAAATAACTATCATTCATTGAAGAAGAAACATCTAAGGAAATAGTATAAAATTTAAGAAATAAGAATGAAAATAAATTTTGAAGTAAATTTCACTAAAAATATAATGAATGATGCAACATAAAGTCATATTTAATGCACATTTTTACGTATAGATTACTTGCATTGAAATTATGTTCAAAATTAGTGCTAAAATTGGACAAATGTCGTCTCAAAACCATTGCAACAGTTTGCAGTAAAAAAAATTTAATTCTATTAGCTTTTAGTCATGAATAGTATAAAAATGAATACCATTTTAAAGTCATTAAATTTATCAATTTACTTTGAAACATAATTGATGTTACATTATATACTGAAAGTTAACAAGTCATTTGAACTTCTTCAAGAACTCATTAACAAGATCAACTGCGTTTTAAATAATGAAACGTCGCCAAGTAAAGGGGCACGATGATAAAAGCATGAAGTTTTGAGTTAAAATACCTGAGGGCAGCCTTGTCACAAGCATCGGGGGTGTCAACGGCAGGGAGCGAGTCTGTCGTGAGATCGACATTATCTAGAATCTCGTCAAGATCCACGGATTGGCTTGACGAAAGAGTGTCAGGACTGTGCGGTGGTGGAGAACTTTCGAAACTTCCGCCGATACTTTTATTCTTGCCGGAACTTCGACGTACTATCGTTAACGTGCCTTGTTCTGGAACACCGACAAAGTGATCCCATTAAGCAGCGCTTCTCTTAACAAGAAAACTATCAAATTTTGATTAGGATGGATCGAGATCGAAGATAATAAACCTTAAAGTATATTTTCAGGTACTCTAGCAAGTATTAGTAATATGACAAAAGATATAATATAATAGACATTTATTGTCCGTCCGCGAGATGATGGCTAGGCAAACATATTTCGTTCCTGAAATATGTTTGTATCCCGAACTGTCTCTGTTGACCAAATATGGTGAAAAAGAACAACCGCGAATTATTGGGTTTGAGTGAAGTGAAATAACGATATCACAGCATCGACATAAATTCTATTATTTCGTTTCATTTGGACTCTGTGACTCACGGTCAATCTTCGTCATTTTTTTTTAGCCAACAGCGACAAAGCATGCCATCGTGAGGAGTTCGGGATAGAGCGAAAACCAATTATGTTTGTCTAGCCATCATTTCGCGGATGAATAGTAAAAGTTTCTGAGTCTAATTTCATTTTACCAATAAACAATGGAAAGGATTTATCTACGGAGAGTAAACTGTTCTTCAATAGTTATACTGAATATATAAGTACATATGTAATTGTAGAATGTCTTTATTTCATAAGAATATTGTACTGCGCTTAAGCTATATGTTAAATAATTATAAAAATATGTTGTATGTAAAAATACTGATATGTAAGTTTTACAATTTGTAATTATAAGTGCGTTAAAGTTAAGAATCTAATATTTAAGTAAGTTTTACAGTTAGTAGGTATAAGTGCGTTAGAACTGTGAATGTAATATTTAAGTAAGTTTTACAGTTAGTAGTTATAAGTGCGTTAGAATTGTGAATGTAATATTTAAGTAAGTTTTACAGTTAGTAGTTATAAGTGCATTAGAATTGTGTATGTAATATTTAAGTAAATTTTACAATTTGTAATTATAAGTGCATGGAAGTTATGAATGTAATATTTAAGTAAGTTTTACAGTTAGTAGTTAGAAGTGCGTTAGAATTGTGAATGTAATATTTAAGTAAATTTTATAATTTGTAATTATAAGTGCATTGAAGTTATGAATGTAATATTTAAGTAAATTTTACAGGTAGTAGTTATAAGTGCGTTAGAATTAACAATGTAACATTTATGTAACATGTATAATTGAAAGAATTTTCAATAAACATAGAGTTAAACTAAAGCAATTGTTTATTCATTTATAAACCTAACTCCCTTATCCAGCCCTTACAAAATTTCACTTAAACAGCAAGAAATAATGTAGAAAAACATTGCACAGAAGTTTCGAAATACAAAAGTAGAAAAAGAAACGAAAAATATTGGTTTGATACAGAGAAGAACAAAATTCGGTCCAAACGGTTTCCAGGAATTCCTGGAATTCGACGAATAAAGTTTCGAACATAAAAGTAAAAAAAAAAGCGAAAAATATATTTAAGGTACAGAAAAGAGTAAAATTGGTTATAAAGGGTTTCCGAAAATTCCTGGAATTTGACATCACTGAAATTCTAGGAATTACCGAAAATGTATTTGAAAATATTCTGCAATTTTTACTTATTCCTTCTGTTGGGATATCCAGCCATTCAGTCATTCCCTTTATTCTAAGGTACGATTACTCTCATAACATTCTACCATTTGTTTTTTACTTTTATGTTCAATATTACTTGTGTTTAACGCTTCCTGTTCTACCGAGGCGCTTGTCCCAGTGCGACTAGGCTCGACGCTACACTGACGGTACTGATTGGTCTGTGTTTTTGCTTAATAATTCAAAAACGAAGCCCCATTCGATATTTTTGCAAAGGAAATTGTTGTTCAGAATAGTCTCAGCTACCCCCTGTTTCCGGCTCCTACAGGAGTTCTGGGACACCCTGTATATTCAGAAGTTCTAATACTCTTAAGCAAAGTATGTCTTGTACATAGGAATTTCAGGGAGATTATATGATTAATCACATTATTGTCATTTGTTTTCATTTTGTTTTTAATACAATAATTATTGTATTCATCCTACTGGTTGATAACTTCTGGTTTAAAGTACTACAATTTAGCTTACTTTAGTAATAAAATTACTAACTTTAATCCATGTATATTTATAACGCTTTTTTGTTTAAATAAGAAGGAAAATTTAAGGAGCAAGAACATTACGGAAAAGAGAATTAGTAATGTTATTGACTTGTTTACCTGAATTTGTACAGAGCGCTATAAGTAGATCAAGTAAAAAAAAATGTAAAGTACGGTTACTCAATGTAACAAACAAAATGATTCATTCATATGTCATAATTGTAATTCAGAGCAATCCTTGTTTGGGTAACAGAATTGAAAAATTTTAAATAATTCGACTTACTTCTAGGTCTCGTTGTTATTTACGAATATAAATATTGTAATACATAGGCCCTAAAGTAATTTAATTGAATAATCATTTTTGACTATTACGAAGTACTGTCGTAGGCATTCTATTTATAGCTTGAAGTATAGACAGTTCTTTCAATATTCCTTTTAAAATCAAGTCATTGTTTTGGATCTCAGTCCATCCTAACCAAAGTACTTTGCCACTTTTAATAAGTAATGTTATTGGAGCGACATAAATCGATTTTTATGATATTTTTATATAACATAACACTATATAAGTAAAATTCATAACAATTTAATTTAGTAAAAGAATTATATTAAAAATGAATACACGTTAGATAATTTTTTAGAGGAAATGTTAAACAATTGATATAAACCGTCATATGTATCTATATCAAAAATACAATTGTTAGGTTAGCTTTGCTTTCATGATTAATTGCACAACAAATTGATAATTCTACTTCAGTAGTTTTGATTTTGTAACATATTGTGACAATAGCGTTCAGTTAGACAATACAATCGAACGGTGCAATGTAAGCTGTATAATGATCCAGATATCGTGTGACAATTGTATTACTTACTCGATAGCTGACCATTTCGACCTGGTGAGGAAGGATTGTACAATCGGGACGATGTTGTACCAGTGCAGCTAGTGGTAACATTAGCGTTCGGGGATGCACCGGGCGAGGACACTGCAATATCGTCCCTCGTCACTCTTCGGTCGGGCGGAGAAGCAACTGTAATTCAACAGAGTTAGTTATTGTGTGAACAAACTTGGTAATCAAAGGTATGTCAATTCATTTATGAAACTGTACTAGAATTTTGCCTACATAGCAGTATACATATAGCAAGAAGCAAAATTTAACATTTGCTATATACAGCATTTTATTGAACACTTAACAGTGCTTCAACTTTCCATGAAAAAAATTACATTATTATTATTATTTTACGTAACACAAATTACTTCATGGAATCAGTTTTATATTAAGCTGTAATAAACATGAAGCTGTTCACATTATTTGATAATTTTTTGTAAAGTATTAATTCTACTTATTGTATTACTATAAATATTTTCAAAAACTTGTTTCTTTGTACGTTTCAAATATTTAAAAATTAAATTTATAAGTAGTTTGGAAATAAGTATTCATCTTTTCTATATAAACAACGATGTGATGTATGAAGAAATAAGTAAAATAAGTAGCTATATTGAAATTTCAAAAGCAACTATGACAAACGAGTTTTTCTGGTGATCCAAAGAAATTTTTCGAGACTAGTCAACATCATCTTGAAAGTTGATGACAGTATTTTTAAGGCAAATATATGACGGCTAATTAGTAGCAAACATAATTCGGATGAGTAACACATAATAACGACTTTAATTGATTGATCAAACAGTAAATGCGAAAACAACAGGTTGGTGCGGTGGAAGAATGGTGAAAAATCTATCGATTCATGCCATATGTCTGCGGATTACAAATTAGACCCGCAATTCAATCAATTGCACCCGGCCTACGGAACTATCGCGTTGATAAATAAAAGAATAAGGTGTGCAATAAGTTCGAGAAATAATTTTGAATCATATTATAATATAATGGAAAACTTGTATGAATGAAAACTAAATACAAATGTAAATTAAAAATATAATGCTTTACACCTATTTTATTGAATGATGATTTGTAAAACCGGAAGTTACACGTCATCCCGCATAAGGAACATTAAATAAATTAACCAAGCGAAATAAAAAGTACAGACTGATGCCACTTTTGTTGAAATGTCAATTTTACTCATTTCCTTAATTTCAATGCAAATTAATAATGACAGTATAACGTGATAATAGAGCAATTTGAAATGCATTTCAGAGAAAAAGTATACCATGTATTACACGCTGGCATCACTTCATGCTTTAACCTTTTACCTTACGACATCAAGGAAATGAGCCTCCAGAGACATTTATAGTTTGCCCGGTGGTGAATTAGACATTTTATCACTCCATATTTCTGTACGGTCACCTTTACAGAGTTAGACATTTAATCAGCCTAAGTGTAACTTTTTGGAACAATTAATATTCTGGAGTAATTGAAGAATTGATGTAGTCTATTCCTTAAAAGATAAAAATATCTGGAGACATATAAAAACGATGTTAAGAGTTCTATTTCAAAACTAAAGTATGACATGTTTGACGGTAATTTCAGACCTTTCTGGTTTTTAGCTTGTTCATTTTAAAGAATTCCTAGGACCGCATGCTAATTGTTTTAATGCAAACAAGGAGTACAATCGATATGTTTAATCTAGCAGAACAGTTTGGTTCAGTGGCTGCACGAACACGATGTTCAATACAATCTTCGTCGATTTAATTTTTATGTACACTGCTCTCGATACGAAACGCCCGTTTGCATTTCATGAAAGTCTATAAACGGACACAAATCGAAACCTTTTCCGATGGGAATATATGAGTGTACGATTT
This sequence comes from Anthidium xuezhongi, assembly GCA_022405125.1. Lineage (NCBI taxonomy): Eukaryota > Metazoa > Arthropoda > Insecta > Hymenoptera > Megachilidae > Anthidium > Anthidium xuezhongi. The sequence continues at coordinate 2,393,530 of CM039641.1, read as the reverse complement.
TTATGCGAGCCTCACTCGTCCGAGGTTGATGCTCCACCAGCCTCGCTTATTCATTAAAAGGATCTCCTTGAATCTGAATCTTCGATCGATCGAGACGAGTTCGGTTAAATTCAAGAACCACGAAAAGTAATCGTTAAAAACCTCCCTATTTTACGTATTCTACGAGCTTTCTGTAATGCCAAACAACAGGAGGCACACGCGTTTCTATAAGACGATTAAAAATGAATTTATATTCAAACGAAGCATGAAAGCTTTCTTCTTAAACAAGACCGGATTTAAAAATTTAACAAAATTGAGTTTAAATGGAAATCGATATTCACCAGAAAGTCCCTTCATCCTATGAGAAACAAGAAAAATCCATTTAAAGGAAACAGACGTCCCTTGAATTTTTTCAAATGAAATTCATTCAGATTCTTTGAAGCTTCCGATCGAATTCTATTCTTTATACCAAGAAGGTAAAATATGCAGGTGGTACAAGGTAAAATTAAAATATGATCGGTGACGAAAATACATTTTAATGTTCCTTTGAATAAAACTGAGGCCGTGTGTAAAAATAAGTTCTAAGTTTTCTATTATTGTTGTAAAATATTATTTTCCAACAAAAGTCTTCTCGTTTTAAAATTTTCGCACTTTACTGTTAGTCGAAATGTCATTGCATATATTTCGTTTAGGTTATAATTGATCCAGTTTTTCACTTCGAAGGTTAATAATTATATTTATTAATTTATAACCTCAATTATTTGTTGAATTAATGGAAAAAGGCTTGCAACTGGTATTGTCTTTACAATAAGAATATTTTCTTCTGAATGATTTGAAAAACATCCAAACAGAAGTTTTTCGACAATAAAGAATTTTCTACTTAGTGTTACATACATAATTACTCTTTAATTGAAAGCACTACGTTATGTGGAACACCTCGCATGTTCTGTTCTGAAACATCAAAGACTCGTAAAGCAAGAGAATACATTTAATCGTTTCCATCTAAATCCTTCTGTTAACAATCAAAATGTTCACGAAAAGCGTTGCCCCAAGCGTTCTGTTTAAGTAGATTTCATATTTAGTGGGAATTTCGTGTTTGTACTTATTGGAAACACTATAATAGTCAACTATGACCTATCAACCCTCTGAGGATTGAAAATTAAAATTTTGCTGAGAAAATTTTCTAAATATTTTCCTACTTTTCTAAATAATAAGACAATGTAATGATCCCTTCCAGGCACGAATTAATACAGCATAATAAATTCACAACTAATAGTGTGCGTTTAAATTACGTGATACATGGCTATTAATGGAAACACGAAATGCTTCAATTAAGTCGCATCGACGAATCGCCAGTAAATGTTTGCCCTCTGCAACGTGTGTAATGAAAATACAATTACGCGGAGCTACTGATTATGCGACTATTAATCGAATCGATGCGTATCTTCGATTCCGATGCGCTGCTGTGCCGCAATTACTTGCTGCGGTCAAGCATTTGCGGTGAGGAGAACAACCAGGTCAATTTATTCGTGTTTCTGCAACAATCTTCTGTTTATCCGACGTTTAAAACGTACACTAATGAATCGATGCTGATCACGAAAGAATATAAATAATTAAATTGAGTTACAATGATTCAGATGTTTGTCCACTACTTGTTAATTTCGAAATGGTGATACTGATATTTAGAGGTTACTGAACTTTAATATATCAATGAAAATCACTAATTGGTTAAAAATAAATTAAGTCCTATCACTCAAATTTTAGTTTTTTTATATTTATTAAAAAATAATTGTATGAACTTGAGTAAATACGTTTGGTAGATACAAAATTTACCTTATAATTCTTATCTCTTTTGTTAGATAAATTTTCTTTAATTTGAATAATATTGTATATACGAATATATTAATTTACAATAAATAACGTATACATAATAACTTATTAAACTAAAAACATAAACAGATTATGTCTTTGAGCTACCACAAAATTATTTTTGTTTCAATCTGAAGACTATGGTGTTTACGGGTTTCAACAATCAATGAATACAAGATATCTTTTGTTCATAGTAAAATTTCTCTTCCCTAGCATGTTTATCCAATTTCAAAGCTGTTCTTTTCTCTACCGCAGTATCCTTATTAAACAACTGTCACGTGTGGGTGAATGTCATTGGTGATGGTAAAGCATGCTGTGAAAGACATGCCTTTACAGGACATGAGTAGACGTTATATGAAAATGCATTCATTATTAAATTTCTTCGCAGCCGGGAAATTGAGTTCCCGAAGATGTGGATTGCGAGGAATCTCGTTAAAAACTGCGATTTAAAATTACCACGATCAGCGGCAAATCTCACTTGACGCTCAATTATCGATCGATGATGCGGAAAATACCACGGACATCCTATTGTACGTGACATACGTAATAACGTGCAAGATCGTTTTCAATACACGATGCTAATTACACTCATATTAATATTATGGTAGCCTATATAAATGAAAATGAGATGTTATAGAGCTGAATTTAATAAAATATTATTGTAAGCTTGGAAGTCGAAAAATTCTCCTGACTGATGAAATATCTCCACATTTCACCAGAATACGGTTAATTAATTAATTCGGTATGAAATTATGAATATTTCAAAACGGTAATTTATTTTATACTTCTTTTTTTATTTTTAATATATAATTTTCGCACAATTGAAACGAATTTCTGTTAGTAGGTACCTATAATGCTTCCATTTGAGCTTCGTCGAATATTACAGAGATGAAACGGACTGCAAATCCCATAAAATAACAATAAAAGCCTGCAAGAGCGATAAAATAAAGGGAGAAAACAATTCGAATAAAAATTGCTACGAATGTAAAAGGATATATCGAAAATTGACTTTAACATGCAACACCCTATATTTTATATTTTGTTTCTTTTTTTTTATATATGTTTTAACGAACATCCATCGGTTATTTGTGAATTTGCTCGCAAGTACGATCAATAAACGTTATCCATTATTCGTTTAGCGAGAATCCTGTGAAAGAAAGTGGTTCGGGAGGACGTGTCGCAGGAAAGAGAGGACGCGCGAACTTATACTGTAATCTCCTCGTTCGCGGTTTAATGGCTCGCCATTAAATGGATTTATGTCTTTCCAGACAGTGAAATTTTTAACAGCACCGAGTATTTTTATTTCGTTATAAATATAATTCAAACAAAACCTAAAGAAGTTTTTAACATCGGATATCAAAATACAGAAAAGCATTTTGGTTAATAATTTTATTTCCAACGAATTAAATACATCATTTTTGAAACGTTCATCTTCTTGCTTTGGAGAAACATTAAAGTGTTCAACAAAATTATTTGTAACTGGATAACTGAAATTGAAAATTGACATGTCAACCGATATAGTATTTAATTAAAGTGGTCATTCATTTTAAAGGATATGTTTATTCATATCAAAGGATAACATTTGATAATTGATTATTTGGAACATTATAAAATCAATAATAATGATCGAAGAGAAAAAATTACTCTTGGAAATATGTCATTTAATAATAAATAGTATTGAATAAAAATTTGTGTCCTGTTGTGTTAGAAAAAAGAAAAATGTACACGTGTAAATGCAGTTTAACGTTGACTTCATAATATTAAGCAATAATCTATTTAACCTGAAATAACCTACATACTATTTTACATAATAAAATGTTAAACAAGAATGGAAGATTTAAAGAATTACAATTTTAATCTGCGTTATTTTGTTAAGCTTTTATTCATATGGGTAAATATAGTATTTACATTCTCTATATTTATTCTGATTAAGAATTCTTATTATTTTACAAGTTCACAATTCAAGATAAATGATACATCACTTTATTTCAATAAAAATATCAGATGTAAACTAAAAACGGAATTTGTGTACCGGGATTATAAGAATGAAGGAGTGTAATAAGTTTTTATTCAAGTAAACAGCGCTTCGTTCTCCCGTGTAAATTAAATTTATTATTCAATTTTTATTTTAAAATTGCTTTTCTACAGAAATTTTTTCATGAATTTATCTAATAATAGGAGCGTGTTTTTAGTAAACAATAACAGAAAGGTCTGTTTAAATCTAAGATTAAACAAAAGAGACGTGTAATTAATTTTCATTTTGAAATTAATAATAGATTTTAATTACTTATGAAATGATTAATTGGAAGTTCGAAGTTCGCAAAACTTGAAAGTATAATTTATACCTTTGATGGCTTACGGAAAACACAAAATAAGAACGTGTCGACTTAAATTACTTAATTGATCAGAAGTAAAGAAGAAAAAGGTCTTAAACAAGTAGGGAAAGTTCGAAACGACAAGCTCGTAATGAAACATTTCGTAATTAAGGGTACAGGTGAAAGCTGATCAACGGTGAGGCGGTTTTAAACAAAAAACTGGTCAAATCACATTGAATCGGAATTAACGGGGTGGTCATTATCGTGCAATAAATGTCTACGGTCGACGGGACGGTGCTCGCTTTACATATTTATTGTCGAGACGAGCAGAAACTAGGTGTTCAATTTCGAGCGTGCAGTTATAATTCAGTTTACGATTTTAACGATCAAACAACGATATCGTACATCATTCCCGGTTAAATGCGTGCCATGAATGCCAAGCAGACGACAATGGTCAGAACATCGATCGCGACCTTGCCGGTTCTATTTCAGCGAACAGTTCAATAGCTGGGATCCTCCATCGCGGATCAACTAGGGAACTCAGCTAATAAAAATTCTAATGAGAAACTTAGCGGCTGGCAAAAGGTAAAGTTGAACCGCGGAAAGTTCGTTCCTCGTCATTTTTGATTTTATGACGAATGCATTGCAGAATTTTCCGGAGTCTCAAATTTTTATTTGTATATTATTGTAACTTTCTTCGTACACAACTTTACATGGATTTCCAATAAGGTGGAAAGACTTCATATCACTTCATGGTTTTTTAAAATGAGTATCAAATAATGCGTGTCGTTATTACAAATTTGCTGTCTGCAACATACGTTTTACATTAATCTAGTGCAACGGATTTCACCGTTATATCCAACATTATTTTAATTATTTGTGTTTAATTTAAGAAATTAATTTCGATGTATAATTTGATAAATAGTAGATACCCACACATTATTCAATGTTATTTATAAATATAGTATGAGTTATATTATTAATTAATGTCCTAAAACAGCGGGCTAGGGCTTTGATATGAGTCAGAATCAACTAAAAAATCTTGCAATTACAAGTCGAAAGAGGGAGTTATATATTTGACTTTGTACCTTTTTCTGTTCTCCAAAGATTTGAAAGCTCAATCTTTGTATAATTAATAACACTTACTTTAAAATTGTGTCGCGGATTATTCTTAATTAATTTTTTGTTAATAGTTCTTGTCTTTGTAATGAAATGCTGCATAAAACAGATATCAACCTTTCGAAATTTCTTTCAAAATTTCAACCTGATTCAAGGCCAAAATTCATTGGGCCAAAACTTTAAACAAGTTTATACCGTAGAGAATATTAGGCAAGCAATTAACGTTTTGCTTCGAATTAAGCTTTCAATTATTTCCCTTTTTTCAACGTATACCGGCAACGTTTCGTTGGTGGAACTATGTATGATCCCATCAGAGCAAACATTTAAGAAGTCTCTTGAAAATACCGCGAGCAGAAATTTGTAACGTTCTGTGTTTTCCGGACATTTTAGCTTGTTTTTGTGCACGGCTGAAACGTTTTCATTTACTGAAAGTTGCACGCACGGCAAAAGTAGAATTAATTAAAAACACACCGGCTCGGATAACGGTAGCTTTGAGAATTACTTAATTGCAAATTGGTTAAAATTGTCCTCTTCGTTTTTGGTCAACCAGAACATACCTATCGACGTAATTTGCGAGCTTATTTACACTACTTCTGGTGATTACTAAAACGAGAGAAGACTTTAAAGTATGTTGTAATCGTGTAATTCGTGTTGGTCGTGATTTCATTACTTCAAAATACTGCAACCATTGCAATAGTAAAAAGAGAAGCTAAGTATAAAAGATCACATTTATGAGTATAAACAAATTGGAAAATAAACGTGTTAAGTTATGACAAATACATATTCTACGATGTCAAAGAATGAAAACTTTTTTTTTCGTGTCATAAATCGTGAACTCCTCGAATTAATCTCCTCGGCCGTAGGAGATAATAAAAAAATATTCAATCAAATGGACCCAATGGCGTGAGAATGTTACAGAATTCTAAGCAAACGAGCAAACACCATAACTGTAGCATGCTTAACCCAAAGATTTTCCCGGTGGGACCATTTTTACCCCTGAAGGCAACGTTCAATTGCGAATATCAAATATCAGGAATCGCTTTCAATATGGCACACGATTAGAATAAAAGTAGCCTCGAACACTCAAACAGATACCATAATACCGTCAAGATGATCAGTTTTTCATCGATTCTCCGTTACCAAATGCATGATCAATTTTTATTTTTATCCGTAAATCAATTCGATCAGATACAGCAATATAAATGTAAGACATTTAGTTAATTTTTTTATTTTTTCTTAAATTATGAAAAATCTAAAAACTCAAGAAAGATTGAATTTTGGTCTTTAAAAAAGCTTGAAACATTTTTTAAAATTATTTGTCTATATAATACTTAAAACATTGTTTTAACTTCACCACATTTATTCGTTATTTTAAGTAAAACGGTTTAAATCGGCAGGGAATGTGTTTTATTTTAATGTTGCGCATAACAAGGCTAGCTAATGAGCGTTTAAAGTAAGTCATAATGATTGCAGTGAAACAAGTTATGCCGATGGCTTACAATAGCTTATCGAACCAACTGAAATTGACAATGAGTGCATAATAACTGCAAAATTGTTTGGTAAACAGTAGCAGCATTGTAATCACAGGTATCAGTTAAAATGACGTTGATAAAACAAGCGTTTATCGTATTTCAACGTGAACATACGAACAAATGCAATTAAAGGTAACTTACGATGCGCTGAACTTTATTGCCAGTCGACCGTACTCGCAATAAGTCATAAATGAAGTACATATCCCGTGTAAATACATCTAGCAACCCTATGTAATCGCAGTTCTGTTACAATCATTAAGTATTTTTAACACGTTGACTGCCGTGGTGGTCACTGGTGACCGGCATTTCAAATTTTATATAATTAAATAATTAATGAAACAAAAGATGAAATAAACCGTGGATATTGCTGGTATTAGACTAATAGTGTTTAAGTAAATATAGAACTAATCGTGTTAAGTAAATATAGAATTTAAGTATTTTTAAATTCGAAAGGATTAACTCATTGAAAATTCGAACTGTCGATAGAACCATTTATAAATAAAATTTCATCTTCGCGTAAAGTGTTAACGCTTATGTTACGAAAAAAGCACTCATCCATTCGGATTTAATTTACAAAGCAATCCATTTACCAGAGGGAAACGCGTCAAATTTCCAATCGAGATGCAAATTTGATTATTAATCAATGTAACGTTCGCACAGTTTATCCCCCTTATTGCCACCACATCTGCATAAAATTGTTCAACGATCAAAGCTTTATCGATATTACGGCGAAAGGATTACGACTAATCTTTTGCAATAATAATTATGATCACGACGCGCAACCCTCAAGTTGAATACCACTCAGTTTGCGGAATAATATGGGTAAATGCTTCTATCGGCCGTTAATTTGGACGCGTTAGATTCAAATCATCATCGCTGGCATTATTATCAACAGCATTATTCGTAATATTCATAATTATTGGAACGTGTGATTAAATTTAATTGGTTTAGTTATATGTTTATTGCATTGAATTCCAAAATTCTTGATTAAATATACAAATTATTTGAAAGGTGTAATGAATAATTTTATACAAGTAAATCACTATTCATTCTTTTTTGTGTCTCTTTAGGCTCATTACTTTTCTTCGTTATATGTAATCAATGTTAAAGGTGGCAATTATAATTCTGATTGAATTAATTAAATATGTACACTATTATTATATGTAATAATATTTCATTTGTTATTATGTAAAATAATCTTGGAAAAAAAGATAATCTTAAAATCACATGCGTTCTCTTGAAGTAATATAGGAATCGTTAAACATTTTTCTGAAAGAATCAGATGTCAGATATTTTTAAGTTTTGAGGTTCAAAAAGTAAAATCGAAATTATGTAGGAACATGTTTCTGTAAATTCATTGTTGATAAAAATATAATGCAATTATAAAAAGTATAGGTGCTGGTAATTTCATTATCGTTTCAGGGTTAATTCATCCTTTGATTGATTAACATTTAGTAATCTTTTTTATAGTGTCTTTTAAGGTATTTTTGGATTTCATTTTATTGTACATACTGTTATTATTATTTTTTGTTATATGTACCACAAATTGTAAGATATGAACCAACACAATGTGTGTTACATTTCATCTTGTGCTCTCCTTTCTATATTTTGGTAACAGTATTCCATTTCTGAATGGAAATGCAGAAAATTTGTTGTAACAGCTAGGAAACGGGAATTTAAGCGATACAAAAATTTTAGCTTGTTTACATGGTAAATTGGAAAAAGAATTTGATTATTAACGTGCGAATTGACATAAAAAATGTTGTTCGGTTGCGTTTGAATAATAGATGTTTCATCGCTCCGAGGAATCCGTGCAAAATGTATCCCGACCAGAAAGATTAAGCTCGCTTCGCTTATGATAACCACTTGCAATTCACCCTCTTGAATTCCCTCCGCGTATCCGTTCGAGCTACTTCCGGGACGGAGTATCGCTATAAATCCGTCTATGAAGATCGCATCAGCGGATATAAACTCGGAATCTTACAGGATAGTATTCAAGATTGAAAACGTTTCCTTGGTATTTGTGTTGACGCATCACTCGAATATTCCTCTAATTCAAAAAATGACCTTGTACGCATAGAAAAATTCATATATCGTCCCAGCACATTATTAAAATCTATATAACTTACATAGTTCCATTTTTATTCAGTATAGGTATTAAATATTTTCAAGATTTTTTTTTGTAATGTTTCGATCTCGTGTTTGTATATCTTTAGCGATATAATTAAAACGATAATTATATTATAGTAATTAATAGTAATAACCATGAGAGTTGTGGCTGTAAAAGTCTAGTTCTCTTTGAACCGAAGTTTTCAAACATTCTGAAGGTATCGAAAGTTCCTGGAGATACCTTAAATTTTAGTGCAATTTTAGTTAAAAATTCATCTTTCTAATTTAAATCATTAATTTTCTATTTTATGCAATTGATGAAATAGCATTTGAATAAGTTCCAATCTCATTTAGTGTATAAGTTAATTGATAATGCATAATTTACGATACTGATCAATATAATTAACAATACGTTTACGAAAACTGATATGGAATGATAGAAATAATAAAAAACACATTATTCATTTTATTTATTATTTGTAGCTTATTGAAGTTTTACAAGAACCAGAATGTACACAGATTGAAAGTACATTTAAGTCATTAATACGCTCTACTTTAATGGACCCAACCTTCTCCGTTATCGATTATCGTTCGACAAGGTTTCGGAAAATTTTTTTGCATCTTGGCATTTGACACAAGCAAAAAGGAAAAAACTGTAAACAAAAATGAAACCCCAAATAGTTATGTAGAAAATTTTGTAAATTGTACGTAAAATATTTGTAATAATATACCAATATGTCAATATATTGATATGCTAATATAACAATATATTTTAATAACTTAATTTCATATGATATTTCACATAGAATATATTTAGGTTCTTAATTTTGAAATATCTATAATAAATGCATTTAAAAGATTTTGCTGTTGCTATAGTACACGTGTAACTCTAATAACAAAAAAAGCTACTGTAAATGGATCACTAATCATATAATTTGTTTTATCATGTACCATTTTATTTTTTCCCCCTATAATCTGTGTAAAAATAGGGATTTGTATATCGAAGAGTGTTACATTAAGCCCTCGACTAATTGTGCTCAACTTTAAATCAATTAGATAAGCCACGGATTTAAATCAGATTTTCAAAGTTGAAACCCGTTTGATTCTCCCAATACTGATGTAAATTGATTCTACCGGCAGGAAAACACGGCCAGGTTTTCCGTTTATTGGAAACTGAGAGCAAATAACCATACAAGTTGAAAAGTAATGTCGAGTTCGTTCGTTTGTTACACGATATACTCTCTATCTCTCTCTCTTTTTTAAACACACGGACATGATTCTCTTTGACAGCGCCTAAATCCAGTTCCTTTGTAAAGAAAAAAAATATGAGACCACCGAAAATTTATTTTCCGTTTCTACATTACTTCATAAACGCACATGATGTTGATTTTACTTATTTGTCATTTGCCTCTTTTCTATAATATTTTATAAATTAAGCACCTGATGTGCAATACAATCACATGCAAATTATACTGTTGAACAATGAATCCCACACAAGTTTCTTTCTCGTTTATATTTTATTAAATGTTAATAAGAAATATTCACTGAATCGAGAAGTTATAACATCGTACGCCTATTTCAGACCTTAAAGGTTATGAACGTTGATAGCACAAAGTAGGGAAGTAATTACAGAAAACTGATTAGAAACAAGAAGATTGGTAACAAAAAATTAATTAAATTTTACTAAGGAAATCTCTCTTTTTATGTACTCCACAAAACGGTGATCGCTAATTTGCTACGCGACACAACGTGAGTTTGGTTAATTATAAAGTAAAACATTTTATAGAATAATAAGTTACCTTTTTCTTTTTACCTTGGTAAAGTGTTTAAAGAGTATTAATGTACCTTCTTCGCTAAATACTTAAACCTGACCTAGTTTTTGTCAAAGTTAAAATCAACGTTGTTGGAATAGATTAAGATTTTAAGAAATATTCAGTGATGTTATTCAATAATTCCTAAATTTACATGCCGGGATTCGAGCCCCGCAGGGTCGTAGTTGGCCATGTTACCTCTTAAATCAAACTATCGCAGCTGGTTATTTTTCTACGACTCTTCTTTGGGGAGCCATGGAGGTCCCTATCGTATGATTTAACTTTTAAGACAAGTAATATTAATTATCAAGGAATTATGTATAAGTGGTTCTTTTATGTAGCAAGAAGTTCGTGCTTCAAACTTTCATCCAGGATCTTATTCACACTTGTTCGAAGAACATTTATGTACTGTCGATACGTGTTAATTCAGCCACTAGAAATTATCGATCGCTTCTAAAATCGAGTTTTATAGGACATAGTAAGGCCTCAGGTTTCGTCTAAATTTATCCAGGAGCTTCTGAGCCTGAAACTATTCAACATCTATTCAATAAGTTGGCGTAGAACCCTTCCGCATCGATGAATCTGTTAAAAATAGCCCAGGCACACGAGCGTCCGTGAGGTATAGCTTTAAATTGCAAATAAATGTTGCTTTCCTTCTAAAAAAGAAATATTACTTAATAAATAGTCCTTAAGTATGTAAATGCTGTGACAAGATCTGTGTGAAAAACTGATGGTGACAGTGCAAAACGATTTTTAAATACTTCTAGTTACAAAATAGAGGAAAAGTTAATATTTATTAGACAATGTAATTTGTTAACCTGGAGCGAAAATCATCAACGATAAGAAATTGTTTTCTAATCACAATTGAATGTATTTCAGCTAATATTTTTAATCAGTCCACAAACAATTAAATACACTTGTGTCAGTTAATGCAGCGATACCGTAACGTGCCTCATTATCATTCTTTAACGCGATTATCAGAAAAAAATTGTCATTAAATTTCGCCTCAAACGTAAATATTTCATTGGAGCGTCTCGAAACAACAAGGAAACGCTATGTATCGATGTGTTATCCTCATTTATTTTGACGAACAGTGACACGCGTTTACTAGAAAACTCTAACGTTATGGTAACCGCCAGGAAGTTGAAAGTTTGTCAGTTTATCGTGTAAACAAGATAGCCGAATATCTAATTACGTACACAACCAGGGCTTTGTGCTCCAGCTGACCTAAGGCCAAAGTGACGCGATTAATTAAGCGACTAATTTCATATTCAGCCATGTATTCCCTGTGTTTGGGAGATGTGAAAGCAGCAACAATATTGTATAGGTGCACAGGATTTAGACAATGAAAACTCAAGAATCACCGTCACCGATATTTTACTCTGTCAAAGTTCTAAGGGCTGTGAAGATGGTAACGAGAAAGAGGTAGGGGATCTTAACCCCTTGCCATGTCGTGTTTTCACAAGTGCGTCAGACAAAGCTAACTAGCTACTACCAATTGTAGTAGGAATTACACTTAAAATTGAATTGTGATGAAAATAAAAGTCAGGTTTGTAATAGTTGCGGCGTAAGGTGCGTCACGAGTCTGACTCGACAAAGTATGGCAAGGGGTTAAAAGTGCAGGAAGTGGATAAAGTATGAAGAAAGACCAGGAAATATAATGTGGAAAAACTTTTACAAACATAGTTCCATTACTTTTAGAACAACTTGTATATTAGTAGCTAAGACATTCAATTTCTTTTTTCATATATTCAGTATTCCTCACCTTTCTTGGTGTGTTTTAATTTAAGCGCACATCTTTCATTCTTTATATTGGGTCATAGACGTTTCGTATTTTTCTTGTTTTGTTACGCTAACGTCACCTTCTTTATCTTTCCTTTCACTGAAAACCCTTTAGTCTTCATTCTTTCATCAACATCACGTGATCTCTAGTCGTTTCTTTTCATACTTTTATAATAGACAAATCGTCAAATTGCAGAAATTCTTAAAAACCAAGGACTGGAAAATGAACTCAATTCTCAATTATTTTACTATATCCATAACTCCGACCTTTCAGTAATTATGTAAAAATATAGCAGTTTCAGAAATATAGTGGAAAATCCTTTCGGTTAGTAATTTTATTTCCAATAAACACAATATGTTGTTTCCACAACATTTAATTGTTTCAATTCGATAAACTTTCAAGTATTCCAATTAAATAACTTATAGTTGGTCAATTAAAATTTGAAAACTCCAAAGTTCTTAAAAATATAATGCTTCAAAATTTATAAGTTCCTAAAAATATAGTATTTCTTTTTATAATTTTGTGTTTAAAAAAACATAATATTTTCAGTCAGAGCGAAAAAATTAGTCTCTTCGAAAGTGTTGAAACGTTGTTACGTTTTAGGTAAATTATTTATCTCGTTATTTGTTTAAACTAGTCTGATATTAATAGTACTTAAAATGATACTACGATTTTCTTATATTTTCAACGTTCGATGCAATTCCTTCAAATTTATCTTATTTTTGGCAAATATTTCCATTTCCTGAACAAAAATATGAAAGTTACCAAGTTGCTTCGCCAGCTCAGTTTCACCTTTTTTTCGCGATACCCTGAAACAACGATCTTTTTCTACTTTAATAAAACTTTTGAATTAACAATTTCTCGTGTCAAAATATATACACCAGATTATTTTAACAGTTTCTTGTTCTCTTTCGTATGCGAAAACTTGGAAAACTTACCTAAAGAAGCACGATATGATGGGAAATCCTTGGGCGACCTAAATCCACTCGAGATTCTGTTGGTGTTCTTTCCGGAATTTTTGCAGCGAATTTGAATTTTAATAGTTCGATAAATATGTCGTATGTGTTAAATTTTACCGAAGCTAAAATTATACAAAGGATATATCATTGGGTAGTACAAATTTTTATACTCATATAATAATTTATTACGAGAAATAAACGATTCCTTTGAACCGAATATGTTTCAATCGGGACATGAAATAATTGCCATTTTATTCTGTCAAAGCCACTTTCCTTTCATAAGAAACCCTACCCAGTATCGTGTTTTTGCACTTTGGATGATTTAACGTTCACCTCGTGTGTGATCGTTCGAAATCGTTTCACCGAAACGATTTTGCCAACTATACGATTCTTGAAACTGTACGAATTAATTTACTTAATGACCGATAAAACGAATGTTGACAATTTATTCGGTTGTAAAAAGTTCTATCCTTGTAATAAATCTTTTGTTGTAAATCTTTAAATGACAATTAACTACAAAAGTGTATGTCGTGAACAAATTATAACACTCAGGAGTAAATTAAATTATGGCTACTGCATGTAATTTAAAATATAAAAAACAACAGGATATTGTATTTTCAGTGTTTAGTAATACTTAAAGTATAAATAGCAAATTTGAAATATTTTTAAAGCAGATGGTAGTCGAATTGCATGATACAAACGATACGAATTATTTTATGTTTTCGTTTTTTCAATAAAAATCTGTATACAAACGGTCTACGAAATCAGGGTACATCATAGGAGTGGCTTTTTACAAAGTAGATAAAAATGTAAAAGTAAGATTTAAATTAGATTTGCGTTCGATTCAACGCGCCCTCGTTTTCTCTACGTGTGCAACTTCTTCAAACATCGTACAAATTCTTCAAGCACCTCGAAGTTTGTTTCAAAGTGACTGAAATGCAATTACAGTTCTTGCGAGACGTCGAAGTTCTTCCACGTCGTTCGACTAAATACTTTCCCTGCGCATCGTTCGACTGTATAATCAACGGCAAGAGATTTTCTCGTTTGGTAGCCCGACTGAACATGGTAACAAGCGCCCGAAACTGCAAATTCAATTCTCGATCAATTTTTAGAATCAATATTTCGGATACGACGGTTGTTCGTTCGTCGACGAGCGAACAGAATGTTACGCGTGAACGCTTGAAAAGTGTCGGCGAAACGGCTTAAAGGGAATTCGTAATAGTGTCGAGGCTCTTTCGAATCGTGTTCCTCGAATTCCCGTAGAGCATCGAGGTTCATTGAGTTCCCGCGTGCATCCCCAAGGCTCGTTCGATCGTTAAATTTCGAGCCAGAAACCCGACGTTTTCAAACAGGAAAAAACGACGAATAAAATGGCGAATCTGACAGAAAAAAAAGGGCAGAACTGAGCGGAAAACGTGAAATTCGCTATTCAATTGTCACGATTCGACGAATGGTTGTAAAAATTCATTGTGCAAGCCGGTAACAACGACAAACGAAGTCTAACGACACGTTCAATACGACCTTATTGTCGTTTTCTTTGTCCAGTATCCTCATATGTATGTATATGTAAGTACACTCGTAGGTGTAAATTAATCGATGTCGATTTTTAATTAAAAAAAAAAAAGAAAATATTTCTGGAGTGAAAAGCGCAACATCTGTTTATAAGTTATTTTATTCATTTCCGATGTTCATTATCAATAATCAAAGGATGATTGATTTCCAAATCAAGATTCTTGACCGTTCTATTTATCCGAGCATGTTACGAGGACCTAGATAGCCAGCTAATTTTCGTTTACTGGCGTATTTCACGGGTACCTGAGTACCCAGGTGTCTCAGATACCCGGTTCGAATCAATAACTCCACGTCGTACTCAGACCATAAACCGTGTGAGGGAAATAAACATGAAGAGGGGAAACTACGTCGACCTTATGGCTGTGTATAACACTATGGTTGTCTGGAATCGGTGTCGCTTACGATTCCAAAGGAACGGGCATAAAGGATACCTAGATCTTTCGAAAGAAAGACAGAGTAGTCTCGGGCTTGCAACCTTGGCGAAAACGGCTAAGAAACGTGCCCGTAGGACTCGGTTCGGACTCCATCCCAGTGGGACGATTCCCCAACTATCGGTAAGTTTTCGATTTTCAAAGAAATCTACAGTCCCTTTGCTCGAAAAGCAAGGATTCGAGTAACGCGCGTTCGAGAACCGAAACAATTCGTTTGTAAATGTTAACGTGCACGTACTCGTTCACGTGTTGCGTGGGCCATCATATATGTAGGTCTCCTTGACCCTCGCTTTATGGATGCAGAGGTCACTTCGATTCTTAGTTCGAGGGTTAAAGGGCGAAGGCGTAGTTGTGCTCTTCGCACGGTTATATGGGGACGCTAAAATGGTTTCTATCTCGATGTAGCGTATATGCTTTTGGACCAAAGATGAGCATCAGGGCAATTTGACGGAGTAAGAGGTTCACCGCACTAAAGGTTTATTCTAAGCGATAAATTGAATTTCAAACACGTGACAAAGCTATAATGACTAGTCCAAAATTGTTGCGAAGACATTTTATTAAATGTAGTCCAATACAAGTATGGTATCTATTAAAACGGTAAAAAAATGAAAAACCATCAACCTTATGTACCGGGTAAGCAAAAATATGTGTCTGCAAAGAATTAAGGTAAAATCAAGATTAAAATTGATCTGTTCTCTCTTTAAATTTTATATTAAATACCGTTATACAAATTCATTTATACGAAGGTAATATCATGATAATTATTGGTTAAATATAACGATATAAATTAATTATCATACGTGCCGAAACTAATTTCCATATTTACTGTAGATCCTTTGAAATTTTGTTCCTTTAATAAAAGCGAGAAAAGGAGTTGTGTTTTTATCTTCATCAAACTTTCCATTGTGACTATACATTACTTCAATATCATCTTATCAGAGGTGCTCTTCGATATGATGGATAGGTAGAATCTTGATATATCAAGATTGCTAGAAAATGCTATTTAAACTGTTTCTAATATGCTACCGTTATAGATAAATATTACACGTACGCTCTACATTGTTAAACGATTTTCTAATAAGTTAAAAACTTGATCTTTTATTTAAAGAAACTGATCAAATTGTCAACTTAAATGCTGTAATCGAATAATGAAAAATATTAAGTGTTTCAGTGGTGTTTAATTAGATTGAATTTTATGGTTTGTCAATGATATGTGTTAATAATAATTCTCCCTTGAGATTAGAAACAGGAAATGTTCAGGCACCTTTTTACTCGTTTAACCCTTTTAGATAAGGGCTAAACACGAAATGGTTCGAAGACATTCCTTTTATCGAGTTTAAGTCTTTATAACCAATTGCACCCAGGAAATTATAATTAAAGTTGGTATTGTAACATCCCAGTATACGGAAGAACTTAGTTTAATGTTGACGTCAGTCGCAGAAATGATAAATATTGCAAATAAAACTAAATCTATTTATTAAATTTAGCAAGAATGTATCTTTTGACATGTTCCTGATACTGCTGCATTCCTAGGCTCTGATAACAGTTCAAGGTATATCTAATTGAAGTCTATTACGTTTTGCCATTTCTCATGCAATATATGTATAGATATACCGATGAGAAAAATGTTTTATTCTGTAGAGTGATAAAGTTATCTAATTGTTTTCTGCTTTATTTTTTTACTCCGTTTCGAAATCGTTTATCATACATCTTAGCTTTTAAAATAAACAGTTCGCTATCGCGTGAACAACCAATCAATGATTATAAATCTGTTAAAAGTTTCTTATTTGCTTGGTAAGTTTTATAAGTCAATCCCGTCCCGATCAATAGTTCATTAACACCTCGTATGTCTGCACGTTACAGTGCACTATTATTTCTTCAGGGAAAACAAGGACCATGGTTGCTTTTACGCAGTAATAAACTTTGCGACGCCATAAAAAAGAAACGACGGACTTATCAACGTTCGATAGCTTATCGAAATCATTGAACTTATATCGTGCCATCGGTGATTTTGCTTTAGTTTCAGAATAAGCGCATCCTTTGTTATCACATTATTTATCTAAAGTTTCTCCTTATTGCGATAATCGAGTGCAGTGATTTTTTCATGGAAGAAACAATACGTTGCATGGTTTCACCGAATAGAAATATTGCCAAATAATGCACACGAGACAGAAATATTACAAGAATTAATCGAACGTTTGGTTTACTAAATTTTAATCAATATTACTAAAACGATTTCAGTATCCTATTTTCTTCTTAACAGTTTGTCGACGTTTTTAGCAATAATAAAACTAATCTATTTCAATATGATTACGTGTTCTTTAATGCACTGTTTACAAAAAAAAAAAAATTGAATGCACAGAATTGTCGTATATGTACTATGTAATTATTTTTCTAGCAATTGGAATATATAATATCTTATATTCCTGTACCTACTCTACTAGATTGTGGTAATTGCGTGATTAAAATGGCCGTTTTATTGATGTAATTCAAATATTTATTTACGTATTTCAGTTTCTTGTAAATATACACGCAATACCTGGACTGTTTAAAGCAACTAGAACCAGGTATGCTATGCTGTTTAAGATAATCCTGCGTATCATCAACGGTTTTCGTATCCTTAAATCCTCAGATGCAGTTTCGCATAAACTGCGTTAACCGATGCATTTTGCTACCTCAGAGAAAAGCTTTTTCCTTTAAATTACTTTACGGACACCAAACGTGTAATGGAAAATGCTTTTTTTTTAAAGAAATTTAGGAGAACTCCTGACCAAGCTTTATTCATATAAAAATTGTTGAGGTTTTGACCTATTTCCTCCCGGCTCTCTAAAGGTTTTTGATCAAATTTTCACTCAACACTCTACTAATATGGTTATATAAATTGAGCACATTTTTAACAACGTTTTTAAAAAGTAAATAATCCGTTCAAAAAATGCTGAAAATCATTAGTTTCCAAATATATACGTTCCTCATCTAATATTCGTAATAACTTTATGAAATTAACCAGACAAAACTGCTATTAAAATAAAAATTCATAAGTTTTTAATAATTAAAATAAAACCGTTGGACATGCACTGTTTTTTAACTTAATCCATCCAGAAATTTAAATCAATGTAGTTCGCTTTAAACCTAATCAACGTAAAAATTATTTAATAAAAATTGATTGTTGGAACAAATTTAGCAGGATGATAAAAAATTATTATTCTTGCTTCTATCTCCTATCTGCTTTAATCTCCTTTACTACAACTTTATTCATTCGTGTAATTACGGAATGAAAACTGTGAATTGTACGAATCGAAAGTTCTCCGTTCACCTTGGATCCACGTCCAAAATATAGCGGCACGTCAAATGGCCCGATCCTCGTAATACGAATTCGGACCAGATTCGATTAACGGGCCTTTCACTTTTTTCTTCTCCCAAAGGTAAAACTGGCTTAACAACAAGCACGGAAGCCTTGTATATCGGTTTCCGTGTCAACTTGGCCACGTCAATCTGCTTGCCAATTATAATTGTCAGAAAAATTCGAGTATTCATCCGAATTGGAACTAACTCGTCGATGTTTTCATGCTTTCTCGGTCACCCAAAGCCACCCATTCTTTAATATTCACGATTCATTTTAAATGTAAACCAGTCAAGTTATGAAATTAGGTATTTCGAGAGGCGAGCAGCATTTATTGCCAAGTATGCGACATATAGGTCATCAATATTCTGTGGACAGTGTTAATACAAAGAATAAGAAGAACAATTATGGATAACATTAGAATCAAAGCAACTCAATAAAAATTTGTATTATCTACTTTACTTTTTTGCCAACCTAGATATATTTAGTTTCCATTAACAAGTTGAAGGACGCCCGAGGAATACACATAACGTATGTGCTATATGCCACTTCAAAGTGGCAAAAGATGTGGGTGTTTTCATCTCCCTCTTCTGCATACGCGACGATGCATTCGCTTTTAAAGGTGTTACACGCGCACTTGTTCTTTTTACCTTTCGACACTTTTTAACATTTTACGTACAAAAGTGGCAGAAAAGGTGCTTAGGAAACTGGACGCAATTCCACGAGTCATACTTTTGAAGCAGCTGGTTGGATCACTGATTCACTTTTGAGATGTAGAAGCGACGGGGAAGATAGAACCGAATGCAACTTTCTTTTCCGACGGAATTATTTAAATCATAGTTAAAATACATACATTACAAACGTCCTGTATTAAAAAAGCTACTAGTACATGAAATATTAATTACGTTCCATTTGTTTAAATTTGATTTTGTAATATTCACTGCCAATAAACATAATATTTTCATTTTTCAGCTGGTTGTAAATGTTCATTGAAAGAAGGTTAAATACTTTTAATGATATTCAAGTGCGGTTTTAACATTAGACAAGAATAATACTTCGAATAGAATGCTTGTTTAAGAAAAGCGTTTGGTCGTTTGAAATTATAATTGCTCGCTCCAAACTTTTAATCGGCAGTGTAATTGAGTTAATATTCTGCTTATAACGGTATAGCGTGTAATCGTATACGTCAAATACGTACCGTCCCCTAATAAAGTGTATTTTACATTAAACAAGTTCTGTTTCGCGTAAAATAAGCGGAACCCCCAATTACTTATCATAAAGACTTTATATCTCCATTTACGTACAGTTTGCGCACGATTGGACAAATTACACAGGCCACAATGCTGTTGGTATCCATAATTATTAAGTTGTAAGTATACGAGACGGGCAACGAGCGCATAACCGTAATGGATATCACGCAGTTATTTTAATACCACGAAAGTTTCATTACTGGTATTTGCAAATGAGACATGTCCCGAGCAAAGGTTGAATAATCTGCGAAACATCAGGTTAAAATGATATCTGCAGTAATGTTCGAATAAAATATTATTAATAAATTAAATTTAGTTTTGTAAATACATTTCATGTATGTATAGGGAGATCAACAAAGACTTTCTTTGCCTCTACTGCATTGACCTTTAAGTGATTATATATGTACATCGAAAATTGATATTAAACTTTAAATTTATATCCATTGAGATGGCTAACTTTAGCAAAGGCGTAACAAGTATTAATCTGTTTTTTCCCCCAGAAAAAATAACCTTGAGAAGAAAGATATTCCCGAAGTTTATTGGTCCTTTGATATCTTCCAAATTGCATGAATTATAAAATATCTGTTTTACCATAACAGAGATATTTAGACCGTCTTATACAAATGGATTACCCTGTGTATAATACGGTTTTCAAGTGTTTCTCATATATGGTATGTACATATATGTACTTATACATGCATATAATTTCCATAATGGCAAGGTACCACAGCTATATGGATAATAAACTTATATGAGAATACATCATTTTGTGTAGCAGTATAAGATAAAAACAAATCAGAATTCTCGGCAGTTACTATCTATTTCCTCACATTAATTGATATCAATGATAATATAATACTATCATTAATCGAAAACTTATAATCTCGAGTGGATATTAAATCATCAATGATCAATAAGCGTAGAAATCTTGGAAAATATGTTTCTCTATTTCTTCACGCCAAATAACGCCCATTGTTATTAAGATTACCTTCAATAATCTAAAAATGTTTAATTTCATTTATATTTGATGCTTTTCAATTGATATACTTACAAATATGTTTCAACGATAATTTTATTACAGAGATCTGCATAAAAGTGTAATGTTGTAATGTTGGTATGTTACTGCCGATAACAATACAACTATTAAAGGTACCCACAAAAGAAACTGAAGAATCAAATAAATTTTAAATTTCAGTAACTAAGTCCTAGTTAGAAAAACCTTCATTTTCCTAATAAAATGGTCCTGCTATACCGATTTTTTCTCTCTGTGAGCAATGTTTAATTTTTTTGGCAATTTTTTTCAACCGCGTTCCAAATGATAAATTTGTTTGTCGTTAGCAGCCAGAATAATGGAAATATTTACAATTTCTGACTGTGAATTGATGTATCTTTTAGCATAAACACAAATTTAACAACTCGTTATCATTTGGAGTATTTGCTCCTAAATATGTTTACAAAAAATTAACAACCTTGATTTAATACATTTCCATGAAAAGTCCTTGTTACTTACAACTTTGTTACTTGAAAAAAATGAAAGAAAAGGGATACAAGACTTTTTTAAATGTCTTTTTTAAAAGCTACATTAATTAAGGGGTAAAAATGGTAAATTCCAGAAAATAAATCTTCAATAGGAACAAAGAACTCAGATTTCACTTCAACGTTGTGGACTTACAATTTTCACTAGTTTTACAAGTGTTAGTGTACTAATCTATTTTTGTTATTCAAGGAAATGAGGTAAAGTGGCACTTAATTTTAATTGCTAGAAAGCATTAGTTTATGCTTTTCTACTAAGGAAATTATTTCTTAATTTTTAGTGCTTACAACACAGTTACAATCTCAATTCTCAATTACAATCTTTAAATCTCTAATACCTGTTAGCGTTAACAATGTAAAATCATGAAGATGTAGTAAAAACCGGTTTTTTAAAATAAACTACATAGATAGTTAAAATAAAAATAGAAATTAATAAAGTAGGTACAATAATTATCAAAAAGTATTAAGCCGATCCTTCTTTAAAATCTATTTTAACATCATCTGAAATCTACCATAGGAGATTCAAAATTATTATTTGTCGAGTTGCAATAAATAATTTTGTAGGATAAAGGTACGGAGGTCGTGAAATTAGTTACCGACCAAATAATATTTCTTACTTCCTTAAACAATATTTCAAGATCAGTTTTATAAGTTTTTAATCTGTTAGTCCACCTGATTTCACCATAAATTAGTGCACGTTATTTCTCATAATTTCCCTGTATCGTCAAGGATTTGAACGATCAAACGAGGATCGTTTTACTTCTACAATACATCGTTATCGCTCTCAACTTCTTATTACGCTACAACGAGTCAGCGTTCTTTTTTACCGCTGAATAGCACATATAAACAGGCAGTGTGGACGCGCGCCGCACAATTGAAATCATGAAGAGCAGCAGCAACATCGTTGTCATCGTCCTGTTGCTGACGGCCACTCTGGCGTCATGCGAGATCAAAAACCAGGGTTGGTGGAAGAACGTAGTATTCTACCAAATTTATCCGCGAAGTTTCAAGGATTCCAATGGCGATGGTGTTGGTGACTTGAAAGGTAGGCACTTGCTTTCAACTAATTTGTTCTTACGTAGTTCATTTATTAAGCAACTGGGACTGCATAGTTTGCTTATATAGTATTTTTTAATATGTAGATAAACCGTTTAATTAGCTTACATGAAGATTCAAACATATATTGACACGTCGACGTACTGCTAGTGATAATCGGTGATTATTGCCTTAAATTTTTCATAACTGGATAATTAATAATGAGGAAGAGGAAATGAACTTTGGATAACACTAATATCATCATTAAATATCATATCGTGATTAAAGCAGTATTATTTTTAAAGGCTTAGGAACGCCTAAATTTATTAATAGAGTATCTAAACATTCTGAAAATCCTTGTACTTTAATATTGCTATGTCGTTCTCTGATTTTATCCATTCTTGAACATGCACCAATCTTTTTCCTCTGACTTATCAACTACCTTAGTCGATCCTTAATTTTCTCAGTTTAACATTACTGCCAGATATCCATTTGATAAATAAGATTCTTCTAAGTCATGTTAATTGCTCAGACATTACCGAACTATTTAAAGTTTGAATACCTACTCATAATATTTGCACTCATAACCTGTCGCACGTTGCATGGTCAAGCTAATCGCATTGATCGTATTTCGAAATTGGCTAATAAAGTCTGTTTTTCTGGTATTTCATTCTGTTGCTCACTACAAATACGAAAACATACGCTCTTTCACTTATTTAATCATTCAAGATAATCGGTTGTTCTCTCTTTTTATCCTTCTTATTATTATACTTCTTTCTCTCTCCTCTGTTACGTACCAAAGGGTTATTTCTCGTAAATATATGTAAATAAATAAATAGATAATTTAAGGTACTAAGTTGAATAGATACAATTGAAAATTAATCAATCATACTTTAGCAGATAATCTCCGATTTTAATTCCGATAATTTTTAAGACAAAACTTACTATCACCATTAAATCGTTTACGAAATAAATATCTCGGATTTTTAATGCGATGACCCAATCTAAAAACTCATCACTGTTGTTTTAACGAATTCTTCTCTATGCCCTGTGGGACATGTCATTTTAGGAATTCCCCTGTTATACGACAGTGTAACATTAATATAATGATGTATGCGAACTTTTTCATATTTTCTAACATGATATTTCCCAGTCTTGTCTTGGGGTTTTCACAAGAATGACATAATACATAATAACAAAAGATAAGGATGATTTAGTAACATTTAATTGCGCTCCTGACATTCTGCTTCCTTTCTTTGACGCAGATGATGTAATCTACGTTGCACGCTTAATAATAACCAGAAAAACGAATCGAATATTATAAATTAAGCCTTAATAACGAATTCCATTTCGTATGGAAAATTTCTGTTGTAAGTAAAATATCAGAACTTATCATCGATCATTGTATCTAAGAAAGTGTAAACACTTTCAATAGCTTTTAATTTAATCTACCGTGGTTCAATGGATTGTAATTTATTCATTATACTTTTAATGAATTTCATTGAATATTATTTCAAAGTATGGTACGAAAACAATGTCTCGAAAATTCACTCTATCGCTTATGTTTCGTTGTAACATCCATTATTTCTCGTTTAGCCGAGACGTTGCCGGTGCAACCATTTATATAACGAGCAACTGGTAATGATTTCTCGTATCAAAACACTGAAGAAGAAATAACGAAGTACTTTTAATTTCTTGTACATATCTTCTGTGTCGCTCAAAAAAAAAAAAAAAAAAAAAACAAAGATACTGTTACTGATAAAAATAAAATGATATACTGGCTGCTAAATGATAACAAATATGACATTTCTTGTTTTGTATTGTTTACTTATATCAATAATTATAGAGAATCGGTTATCTGCGCTCGTCACTTACTTGAAACAAAAAACGATTGTAACACAAGTTTCGATAATACCTACGATAATACTATTTCATAACGAACTGTTCTGTTCTGTTTCAAAATGTAAAAGGCATGCTCGAATTATTTGATCAAATTTCAGAACATATTTAATTTTGTTGGCACCCGTTAACAATTTAAACTATGCGTGACAATTATCGGTAGATTCAATCTCAGCAAATTGATGGAATTCAAGGTACGATGATCACACGATTGTTATAATCTACACAGTCTGTTCAAGTTTTTGCTTCTTTTTTTCATTTTCTCTATTTCTGATGCAAAATAAGTTTCTTAAAAATCGATGTACCGTTTGCAGCAAACTTTTCGAAATTCTTTTAGCGAGCTTCTGTCAAGATTGTATTTAAATTGCCTACCAGATTAGGCAATTGTGCCTACCTATTCTTAAATAATCAATGATCGTATATTTTTTACTCTCTCTGTACTATTTGTATAAATTTGAAATAGAATTTAAACATTTATTATAAATTCAAAATGTTTTATAATAAGTAACTTAGCGTGTAACTTAAATATTGTATACTTAAATCTTGTTACGATTTAGAAATACAGCTACTAAACAGAAGCTACAGAAGATTAATGTAAATGTAAACAGATAAATATGTCTAACTCATTAATATAGGGTTTTAGTTTACGAGCATTTTATAGTTTATCACGCGTAATTTAATTAATTTGTTCAATTGTAGGGAAAGTGGGAAACGATAATTTCAGGTAAAAATGTAATTAGCGTTAGATTTTATTGCGATCGTTTTACGTTGAATGGGAAAACAAGCGTTAAAAGAAAATCGCACGTTCCGAAAACTTGTCAATTTTTTGACAAATTTCGACAAACTCATTGAATCGTACTTATTTCGAATTATTTTTACTTATAACAGGTATAACGAGCAAGCTCGAGCATTTCCCCAATAGTGGAGTAGGAGCAATTTGGTTATCACCGATCTATTCAAGTCCCCAGGTAGATTTTGGATACGATATATCAAATTTCACGGAAATCGATCGGATGTATGGAACATTGGACGAGTTTAAGGAACTCACATCTAAAGCGAAAACGCTTGGCTTAAAGGTATATAATATTATATGTGATATAATTCCGCATATAAGCATATTCAAGACAATTTTGAATTTTGTAATTTCTTCAGAAAATTTTCCTATTTTACGTTAATCACAAGTTAACGTTATTAACAATGTTAACTTAGGTTAACATTAAACTTCGATACAGATTTTTAACGAAACGTCGAATGGTACCTATTGCCAGACATAATACAAATAAGTGGCATAACTTTAAAATAATTTATAATAATCACATACATAATCATTAGAACATTCAGAAGTATTGGAACGTGCATCGTGAGTCCATTTTTTGTCACTGGAATAGTGAATCTAAACAAATTACGCAGGTCGTGCCCCCCTTGATCCCCTGTTTTTCTTTTTAAAGGTTTTTTCTTCAATAATAAATTAGACTCGATAACACGATAGCTATTACTTTATCGTTTCATAACCAATTCCTAATCATCATCTTATTTGTTATCCATTCGTTCTTTTTATGATTGGATACCGCTGTAGGAACTATTAAAAAGAAATAGAAAACAGACGATTCGTTTCTTGACTTCCAGGTAATTTTAGATCTTGTTCCTAATCATACTTCGGACAAACATAAATGGTTCGAATTGAGTGTAAATCGGACAGGAAAATACACAGACTATTATATCTGGAGCGATGGAAAAAAAGGTGAGGATGGAACGACAATACCACCTAATAATTGGGTCAGCGTATTCAACGGGACGGCTTGGACGTATCATGAAACAAGAAAACAATTCTATTTTCACCAGTTTTATAAACAGCAGCCGGACCTGAATTATAATAATCCCGATGTACAGCAAGAAATGAAGGTACGGTGAAATCATCTTTAAAATATTATTTACGTTCGTATGCAAACATTCAATTCTAGGATGTAGTGCGAAAGAAAGTTATATCACAGCAGTAATGTGAGATATTACGACCTTGTTGAAAAGTAACATTTCAATAGAAATTACTATTCTCTTTTATTTAGCATTTAATTGAAATGTTTTGTTCTCTTTATACTTAAGCCTGAATAACATACCTCGCTTTTGCGCTCGATGACACTTGTACACTGTTAGAGAAAGACTTTACTTCGAGATAAATATTAAAAATTTGAATTATTGACCGGCTCGAATAAGCAATTTAGATGCTTTGTTACAATTTAACCTAAATTTAGAAAGTTATTCATTTTAAACGACATTCTATCGTCAAATCTGTGCAGTTCATAAAAGTTTACATTGATCGAATAATCATTGGAAATTGAATAGTTATTGAATCATTGACACTGATAGTTGACCGCATCGCTTTGCTTTTCAGGATGTAATGAAGTTCTGGTTGGATCAAGGCGTGGATGGATTTCGTATCGATGCCGTACCGCATTTATTCGAGGGCGATATAACGAAAGACGAACCTGAAAAACATGTGCCAGGTGCTAACAAAACTGACCACGTGTCCTTCGATCATATTTTAACAAAAGACCAGCCTGCAACTTATACACTGATACAGTCTTGGCGAGACTATGTGGACAAATATGCGAATGAAAGCAATACTGATGAGAAGGTGAAGAGAAATATTCGGTTTCTTAAACTCGACAAAACTTTAACGTGCAAATTGAAAGGTATTTGTTATTTGTACGGTAATAAAATATCCGTTTGATGTTACAGGTATTGTTAACGGAAGCGTATACCTCTTGGGAGAATACACTAAAATACTACAACTATGGCTCGAATGTTCCATTCAACTTCAAATTTATCACAGACGTAGGCACTAATTCCAGCCCGGCTGACTTTAAGAAAATCATAGACGATTGGATAAGAATGGAACCGAAGGGAACTGTGCCCAATTGGGTGGTATGTAAATTACTTAAATTATGAGTAAAAGCCAAACTCTTTACTTTATAACAATCAAATATGTTATGTGACCTAAAATTAAGTTGAACAATAATATTTTCTATGCGCTCCAAGTTATATTCTGTTAAAAAACAAAAGAATGCTGTATAGAATATGTTTCAATTTCAATGTAAAATATAAAAAAATTGAAAACTTGGTAACCATTTTCCAAATTCTCTGCTAAACAAAATGAATGAAACTAGCTTCTAACTGATTTTGAAAATATGCATTTTTTTTTTTAAGACAGTAATCGAAGTACCAAAAGTGTTTGTTTACTTCTCCAAGTTATCATAGTTCTTTTTTTTTTATGAACATTAGGATTTTTCGTCAAAGTGATTGATTTTAGGATCTACGTTGCTTGAATATTTCTTATTCCTCTCCACCATCTTTAATCACCTTGCATATATGAACTGGAACAATTGTTCTTAATGTATACCAACGAATATTTTTAATGGCATTGTTTTATATTTGATAAAAAGATTGATATTTTCACAGATGGGAAACCACGATCGAACTCGTATTGGTACACGCTATCCCCATAGAGAAGATCAATTGGTAATGTTGGAAATGATACTGCCCGGTATTCCAGTAACTTACTACGGAGAAGAAATCGGGATGGTTGATTACGATGGAATTAGAATATACGATTTTCGTGACGGTGCTCGAACACCATTTCAATGGGACGACACTACGAGTGCAGGTGAGGAAGAAGTTTCATCAACGTCTGATTACCTACCTATTATACTTGAAGGAAAAGAAATTTTTCCTTCAAGTGTTTAACTTTGCATCGTAACATTCTAGTGCGAGAAAAAAATATCACAAATATTTAATTATATATATGACGTGTCACAATTGTCCTCCATTAATTTTAGCCTCGAATAGATCGTTACATATAAATATGAATCTTTTTCTTGATGTAGTTCGGTAACAAGTGTACGTAAGTATGCTCATAAATCATTTACAATTTGCTTGCAGGTTTTAGTACGAATACTAACACGTGGCTACCCGTTAACCCAAACTACAAAACTTTAAACCTGGAGAACCAGAAAAAAGCTACCGAGTCTCATTACAAGCTTTACACAGCATTAACAAAAATGCGAAAACATAGCTTGTTCAGAGAGGGCAATCTGACTACAACAGTTTTGGACAACGAAGTGCTGGCTGTAGCACGGTCTTCCAAAACTGAGTCGGCGGTGCTCTTATTAAACTTTTCATCGAATAAAACCATCCGGGTTGATTTGACAAATGTGGTACCAGAGAAAACTGGTCAGGTGGTTTTGAGCAGCGTGGGCTCTACATTAAAGGCAGGGTAAGCAAACGGAACCGTTTAAATTAATTAAAAGAAGTTTTGAGGATTTTCCGAAAATTACAAAGCTATATTAATGTGAGCGTTAATTGGCAACAAAAATTTAATATAAGTGAATAAGTAAAAATTGACGGTACCTGAAAGGTGTGGGTATTTTAATCCTTTTTAGAGCGGTCGCAAAATTCTCAAAATTCTCACGCTTCGATCCTTTCGTAGGCGTCCCACTTAATCTCTTTATTCTTACATTTGAGAACACGATTAAAATTTAATTACAGAACAAAATCGTTTCGGATTCCTATTTCTTCGATTTTTTTTTACACTGACTTACGTTTCTCTAATATTAAATAATGTCGAGTTTTCAAACATTAAAGTCTGAATTCTTTCAAAATTCGATATTCTGGAAGCTCTATAAATATTAGAACAATAGGGAAACATTTCTTCGGATACGATTGACATGACTTGTATTATTCTGTTACAGAAACGCTGTTACGTTTTCGGCGATCAACGTACCACCAAATGCAGGCATATTGGTGCGCTCTGCTTCCAGTAAACCTATTATCTCTTCGCTCTTGATGGCTCTATTGCTGGTGATTTCTTCGTTCTTCCGTTCGTAACAGAAACTTCATCGTATTAAAACTGTAAGAGCCTTCGGAATTAAAGTATCGGATAATACATCGTGACGTCCAACGTGTTGTGCAAAATGGCACGAATTCGGAATCACTGACATTTATTGTCGCGAGAAATCATCGATGTATTCGTGTAAGAAACGTTATGGAATTCTTAAGGTGTCAACTAGGTCTTCAAATTTGAATTTCTGTTAAAAATGTAACAATATTATTTATTGCAATATACGTAATGTAACATAAATATATTATTTAAAGAGATAGCAATAAACAAATTTAAATAACGTATTCGTCGTGATTTATTGTATTTCCTGGAAATATGGCGCTCATATTTATCCACGTGTTTTTATGAATACTCAACTTATTATGTTTATGTAAAGAATGAACCATCGAATTGGATCAAGTTACAATTTCATATATTTTTTTACTACTATACTCTTATAAACATAAAAACGATGAAACAAAATACTACAGAAAAGTTTATAATTGTAATAAAATACAGTTTTAGATGGTATAAAATAAATAAAGTTCATGGAAAATAATATCTATTATAGTTCAATGATTCATTTTTCGATTGAAAACCTTTAATCCTTGAATCACTGTAACCAGGTTAATTGTGATCCAGATCTATAAAACATATAAAGTCGTACTTCAATTAAAATTAAGCGTTCTTTTTAAACGAAAGACAAAACGCGAATTCGAAAAGAACATGTAACGTTTGGCGGACGCGTGAATAAAAGGAAGCATCCGCAGCGCGAAAGGGCAGAAGGGCAAAAGCTAAGAAACGAATACGATTACGATTATGGCTTGTTTTACGATTTACGATTCGATTTGCAATTACAATTATCCGTTTATATATCTTTCGCGCTACTCTGTAACAGAGGGTAGATAGAAATAAAATATTTTGAAACAAATGAATTTGCAAATAAAGGTATAGATTTCTATAATTAAACATTTGGTTAATTAATATAATAAGTATGCAGTAATGTTAGTGTCAATTTTTCTCAGTTTTGATTAAATTCTCCTACACCCTAATTGCACACGTATCAGGAATACGTGACACAACTTGTTATTTCATAAAGATTCTAAGTTTATTGCTAAAAGTTTGTAAAAGATGCACGAAGAAAACATTTTTCAGATAACGAATTATTCGCCTGGGAGAATCAGGTTTACCCAAAATCTTGATGCCGATCGTTCGACCGAATTCCAACAGCCAAGCGATAACGATCGCATCTTCTTCCATCACGTTTTCCATATGTTCGTTCATCGAACCGCTTGTCTCAGCAGGTGCGAATCCGGCGACATAAATTTCTGCGTTAAACGACCGAAATACGAGAGCGTTGTGACCTACAGCGATAGGAAAAATTGCTGCAAAAATCGAACGAAAGGAAGAAGCGAGTAATCGATAACGATCAGTTTTCTAGCAAACGATCCCCGTCCCATGCCGCCGGTTACCACCGTGAAATTCGATTTTCTTTCTGACTGATCTCCACCGACGGGTAGTTGTCATAAAATTATACGCAACAGGTGTTTAATAAAGTTGTAGTCGCGGCATTACGTATATTCGCCCCAATCAAACGGACCGTGTGTGAATCGGAAAATAATTCTGAATATATTTCCTTTTTTTCCCCTGGGAACAGAAGACGGTTCGAATCGACCATCAAATTTCATCATTTTTATAACAGGCCCCGTGATAGTAAAAACCTTGATTCTTTATTTTACTTACGAATTTTGTGAAATTTATAAAAGGTGATTTTGCAATTTTTAAAATTGCTTGAAAATAAATCTAGCAAGATTATTTTATTCTTTTAATGAGAGAGTAAAATCATTAGAAAAATTGATCTCTCTAATTTAGTAGTAGTTCAACACATGAACTATCACAGTGGAAACAGATATATAATTTAACGTATGAAAACCTTAATTAAGAATATGGTTGATTAGTTTTTAGATTTAATCATTAAGGTTATTGCTTTGAGTTATTAATTTAAGATCAATCTTTTTTCGCTAATTATCAGGTCATAGGTAAAAATTTTACTTACATTACGAAATAAAAAATTTGTCCTTCTCGCTTAATATTAAATATTAAGAGTACTTTGAAATTATTTTCTATGAAAATCAGAATTATATAAAATGTGTACAAATCCTTAGTTATTAGAACTAAACAATAATGATTGTTGATATACTATAGACATGAATAAAAAGAATAAAAATAGGTACATAGGTACATACATAGTTAAGGACAATTTTTAAATACGGATGAAAAGTTAAAGATAATTGCAGCTTAATTTAAACTGAATTAAAAGGTAACACGAGCAGCACCAACTATTTGGGTCACTTACTCCACAATTTAGTAAATTTTCTTTGCAGTTATCCGAATATTGTAAATATTGACTTTCAATACTTATTACTATACACTGACTTAAATACCTCACTCTGAATAAGCGCGACAGATCATATAAATTAGTTCACGAGTAATAAAATTATTCGATTCATTACCAATTCATTTTCCGGTCGTTAAATTAAAATACATAACACGCAACGAGTAAATAACAATATTCGTTAAATGCTATAAATTATCGGCCTGTTCGATTTCATGTGGCAAATGTCATTAAAAAATTATTGTTCATCGAGGCGACCAATGATTTAAAGGTTCGAATTTAATCGTCTGACTTTCACCTCAGAACGTTGATTGAGTGAAAGTTCGAGCACACAATTGCTCCAAGAAATTTTCAACTGCTCTTTCGGTTGATTAATACGAATATCTCCTTCTAAGGGCATCCAGCTACCACATTCTTGAAATTGTGGATTATAAACTTTAGAAATCGATAGTTATTGCCAGAGTACCATACCAGTTTAGGGATTAGCGGTTTAATCCTTTGTTGGATTGCGCTCCACATATACTACATGTCTTTTATTTCAAGTTCTTTTTGTTGTAACTAACATTTAGCTCGGTGTAACTGTTTTATAATGTTTCAGTTCAAGAAAATTTATATCGATAGGATTAAAAATGAGAATTTTTTTATTTTTGATAAATATAATCTTAATAAAACTTGCGAAAATTAAGTAATTAATGCTACCTTCCTTTTAAGCATTTGATACGTTAAGTATTTCATTTAGATGTTATTAATTCAAAAAATATGAAATTCAGGTAAAGTAATTCATTTATAGATCGGTAATTAAGCAGTTAATTTTATTCATAACAAGCTGAATCTAATGTGGCTTCTTAGAATTGTCAAAAAAGAAGATCCCTGTTCACAACAAGAAATACTTCAACATTCACCCGCAAACATGCGATTAACAACCCTTCGTGTTTTCAAGCGAAATTCATCCGCAACTTGATTTACTTTCCGAGGAGGTGTACGGCAAGATTAATCAATAACTTAATTACATTGGCGCGTAATTAATATCTCGTAAAATTTCACCACGGGCCGTGTTACTGGCTGGAAAATATTGCAGCTTGAATCATGAACTCGAACCTGAACACAATAACGACACGTAGGTTCAGAATAACTAAACGAATAGTCAATGCCTAAACTGAAATTAATTTAAAGATACTATTATAGATGTTACAACCTGCATAATTAATATAAACATTTTAATAGACCATTAATATTCACTGCGTTATTAGCTAAATAAAAATGTCCAAGGAAGATGAATTATACAAAAAATATGTAAAAACGTATTTTGAGAAATATACATATATCTAGTAATTAATGGTTATAAGTATGATTCTTTTTTTCCGAAATAAATGATTGTTTGAAACAATCAAGTCAGTTTCAAGCCTGCTTGCGTTATACTTGAATTTATCTCTGAATCTAGAAGGTTTTTCGAAGGAATGCATTTATTCACGTATAATAACATGCTGTCACCGTCAATCCGTTTCGGTGATGTACCAACGACAGCCCAAGGGGACAGCATACGAAATCATTGGTACACCAGACTGGATGTTTTCGTTTAACATGTTCCTTGCCCCATGAAATTTGAGGTTTACGATAAAAACCGATCGAAAAATTAAACTATTGCTTAAAGGGACAACTCCATCGATTTATACAAATTTTCATGAAACTTTGCAGGCTTGTTCAAAATATGAAATATTGGGGTTACTTTTTTTATACTTATAATTAAAAGGAAAAATCGTTATAATAAATTTCAAAGAAAATATTTGAACATTCAAACAGTTGACAGACATTCAATTTCTAAGTTGTGTAATAACTATTCTTTTTATTTCAATTGAAAAAAGAAGAATAAAGTATTTTTTTCTTTTCGGTAATTACGTAAATAAAGAAGCATGATCCAGATACTTGAAAAGAAACCATCGATTTTGCAATAATTTAATTTCATTCTTCAGTTAAAGTTACGTTATTTGAGGAAAGTATTTATGTAAATTACTTGGTGCAAATCGGTTAAATATTTTTGTAATTAGATTGCACAGCAATTTGAAGAAAGTGATTACAAGAATAACACGTTTTTAATCACCAATTTTTTTTAAATTTTAGAGAGAAAGAGAAAACTGATTGTTACAATTTAATCTGTTAGAATTTTTAGTTCAATAACATTTTTTTTTATATCATATAAAAATGTTCTAAATCTTTGGATCACAATTACTTGTAATATTATTTTCTATTTTACAACATTCATCCCGTCTGCAATATTTACAAATGTAATTAAAAATTATTAAACTCTATGATCGTGAATTGATGCAATTATGCAACGATCAATGTTCCGATCTCGAGGAGAAAATTTTTTGACCAAAATCACTTAAAATGACGTATACTCCACAGTTTACGTAATATTGTATCGTAATTACGAGCTACACGAAGTGGGCTTGTAAATATCTTGAAATGTGTTCTCGTGAAAGTGTTACGTAAAGGATATCATCGGCAATTTCGTCGGCTTTGGACAATATGAAATTTCTTCGAATAACGTCGTCAACGTATAATTATCTTATAATTAGCGTGAAATTTATTTTTCCACTTTGCCTTTAATAACCAAGAATTTAACACGATGGGAGAATAGATTCGTTCTCGCAATTTCAACCGAGATAATTATGATTTAAAAAAATGGTTTCATTAAGCGGATTAAAATTAACGTTGAAATATTATCAAGCGCTAATTTTACGAAAAACTCCATCGTGAAAGTAAAGAAAAGTGTTTTATCGTGTTTACCAAATTAATAAGCAACAGGAAACGTTGTTCCATATCCCTTTACAACAGGAAACTCCACAGTAATTGGTTCTTTAACATTTTATATATAATATGTAATAAGTACAGTTTCAGAAATATTTGTAAACTGAGAAATAATCAATACAAAAGATTTCCATTTTCTACGTAATCGAAGATTCCTTATTTGAAAATAAAAGCAGACTGAAACATTTCATTCAAACATAAAAAGAAAATAAATCAATTATGCAAATTATGAAGCTTAACTAGAACTTATTTAATCAACATTAATTAGGAGCATGTTAACTTGCTCTTTACAACTCATCGAGAGCATGGATCTGGTTATGGCAAGTTCCCATATCCTAGTCAAGGTTAACCAGATTCTGGTTATGGTTAGAATCTCTGATAATAGACTGTAAAAGATATTTACATGAAAATTCAATCTGCAAATGTTACAACGAGAAATTATCATAAATCACTGCGTATAAAAAAAAAGGAAAACGGATAATCAACTCAAGCAGTGTTGATTTTCCTTAAACCGTATGATCATCAGGCCGTTCTAGAAGCATGAATTATGCATTCGCTTTGAAGTATCGACATGGTCTGAATGGAAGATGTTTGGGAACGGATTATTGCGATAAATCAATGATTTATCACCGACGATCCCAGCAGCATAATTTTCCGCGGTTGGCTTCTATTCAAATTGACCCGAACTGATGAATTGCTTGGTTATGAATATCGTTGAAACACTTAACTCAATCTTAACCCATGTTAAATGTTTCAGCTACAATATAAAGAAAAACAAAGATGCGATAAATCTTATTCTCAAATATGTACTGAATTTTGAACATGTTCACCAATCACTGACACTACGAATTTAATTTGATCAAATAATTAAGAAATGAAACGATTATACAGATAATTTGAAGTAGCAGAATGAAATTTGTAAA
Organism: Anthidium xuezhongi; assembly: GCA_022405125.1. NCBI lineage: Eukaryota > Metazoa > Arthropoda > Insecta > Hymenoptera > Megachilidae > Anthidium > Anthidium xuezhongi. The sequence continues at coordinate 2,357,995 of CM039641.1, read as the reverse complement.
ATAAATTGTAAAACAAAATTGTATAAATTTGTAAAATGAAGGGTTTAAGTTTAATAATATAAATTAGTAAATGGATGATTAGGTTCGATAAATGGAGTTTATGGTCACTATTACTGTAGCACTGAACGTGTTAATCCATTTTCTCACACGTGTTACTAGATATTGCTGTACCTATCGTAGAGAAGTTTTTAACAGGCATATTTGTGTCCGGACACGTGTTTCGTTGCACGTATTCTTTTTTGCAAGAGCATCTCAACGAGATAAGTGTATGAGAAAAAATAGAAGGTGCTTTATCCAGAAGCGGGTGTTTCCACAGTTCCGTTCAATTTCTATATACCAGCCAAATGTATTCCTGCGAACCTTCGTACATTCTTGTTCCCATATTCAATTAAATAAAAGCATTTTAATGGAAACTGTTTTCCATTACTATCATGTATTCTTCATTTACCAGTAACAGAGAACCAACTGCTTCGTGTATAAAATAATTCAAGCTACTTAACACCTTTTGTCAAAGGTTAGTTTGTCTGACTCCAGTAAGAAATTTGTAAATGCAATTATCCCCAAAATTATGTATTAGTCACAAGATATTAATGAAACAGCTTTTCCGTATGTTAACACACAAATTATATATTTTTTAATGTATAAATTGATTCATCTCGATGTTCCTCATAAAGAAAGAAATTACCTTTAAGAATTATGCTGATTGCTTAAGATAGTAACGCTTAACACATTCGTGAAAAGTCGAATCTCATGAATTAACTATAAAACAAATTTAGATCTTTCAAATTAAATGCCAACGAACTGTATAGATTAATTAAAATTGTTTTCTACGTGATTGTATTCAAATGTTGAAGATTGGATCTACATGTACATATGAAACACAATTAAACTTACCTGAAGATGGCTCAGGTTAAGGTTAGGCTAAGCAATAAATATAAACGACTTGCAAAATTTTACATAACAGGGGCTCAGGAGATAGAGGAAAGTATGCGGATTATGACGCAATTTGTTCCATCGCAATATCTTAATTAGTTCCTGAGATACAGGGTTTTAAAGTTTACAAAGGGCCCGCCGCGCGGTGGGGGTTTCCCCGTCTGGCGCCCCAGACTTTTTTCCAGGAATTAGATATAAATTCGTAGAAATATTAAAGGGGTAGACGTAAACATTGTCTAGCGTGACCAGACGCCTAGACACGGACTGACCGGTGCGAAAGAGACAGCGAGCGAATTTTCAAGAAAAATTATGTATGTCTTCCAACGACGATATCTCAGGAACGGATAAAGATATCGGCATGAAACAAAAACTGAATTAAAGAGGAAGGTTCCTACTTTCTTACAAACCTAACATTATGCAAAAATTCCAAACGATAATTTAGTGACAGCCGTGTAAACTTTTAGTAATTTTAATACGGGTTTCTTATGCAATTTAACACACGTTCTGGCTTAAAACTGTTTCTAACAACAAAATATTATTAATTTATTGATTTGTAAGATAATTTTTAATATCATTATCATTGATTTATTAATTTATAACCAAATTGAGTTTTGTTTAAGCTTTTATAGTTGAAAATCACTCAAGTACGTTAGTTTAAAATATTACCAATCTAAAACTGTAATAAGTTTCTTAATTTATACGCTTAAAACGAACTTTAGTAAGTATTTCTTAAAACATAAGAAGCCCCTGATATGGTTAAATGTCAAATGTTAAAAAGAGACTCTTATTAAAGACAAAGACTTGGAAAGACACAGCGTCATACGACTCCATTTCGTAAAAAGCTCCGCATTATCGTAACAAAATCCTACATTCTACAGAATATCGCCTCACGAACCTTACAAATACTCTTGGTTCTACTAAACGGAAATAAACTTACGGATTAACCTGATAGAAAGCAAGTTCAGCGCAAGAACAAAGTTATCACAAGCAAATATTCCGTTTGAAGTGTTCGAGCGCACCGGACGACGAGAATGTGGTCTGATTCTAAAATGATCCACGGGTTCACGGTATATGTCAGATCTGCTTCACGATTCGCATTCGAGCACGCTGGAAAAAAAGACGAAACAGAGGTAACCGCTTTGAGAGGATCGTAAAGGAACAAATCCCAATGCGACGCGAACCATGCGACGCACGTAGAATTCGCTTCCAAGTTTAGTTGTTGGCTGCGGAGATGTTCGTTTTGCCGGTCAATCGGAGCTTGGCTCTCCTGTCGCCGTTCTAACCCGTTCGAATCAATTTTTCAAGCTTTCCACGTTACACTTGGCATAGTAACTTCCGTAGACGTTACCAAGAAGAGATTTATGAGTTTGAAAACCAGAATCACTTACAAGTTTGTAAAAGCAACTTTGTAAAGATAAATCACAGATGCACTTTTACAGATTTAGCAAAAGATCCTGGTGTTTTGCATAATTGTAATCTCTCAAAAATGTTCAATTTTTATCAATAAAATTATATCTTTTACAACATGAACGGACTTAAAATCATAGAAACTTTCAGGATAACTTAATAGTTATCCATAACTGATACAAAATAATTGTTTTAAAGGCATTCAGTTGATCAGACCTGAAATTGATTTACGGTTGAACTGCATAGGATTCATATTTTTCTCTACAAACAATTGGTGCCCAAGGGAGTGCAGTCGTCCAACTGTGCGTATTTTTCTTTCGCGCTTGGAAAACCGCGTCGCTTGTCTTTGGCAATACGTGTTTATCAAGGAAGTGGATGTAACCGTACGTGAAAGCATCGCGATCGATAAAAAGCTTGTTGTCGAAGTTTTTGTGAAAATTGCAGCCGGTTTGCAGACTAAATTCATCATGGTAATTAAGTTACGGGAAAACGCAACGAAACCGAGGAAACTGTGTCGCTTAACAAAATCAAGGAAATTTTGATACTACCCTCATTTCTCTTCCTTGTTAGGGCAACTGAACGATCGTTATTTAATTTCGGTACAGTGAAAGTATAAGCATAGATTTCAGATTTAATTTTTATTATAGGATTTTTATATATTTTAGTTCGAAACTGTGATATTAATTAAGGTAAACGTACCAGTAGTTAATCAAAAAGTGATGATATCTTGAAACGTGTTCTGATAACATCATTTTTTAATAAAGTGCTTTTACTTACATAATGGGTTATCTTTAGGTGTTGACTGCCTCTAATTAATCACAAAGAAAATAATTATCATTATTTAAGTGGAGGATTTCTTTTAACTGGCGAATAACTGGTGCCTTTACCATGATTTCAAAATATTTTTTTTTTTATCATTTACAACGCTTCAAAGAACTAATCCGTGTAAAAAAAGATATACCATTTTATTTAAAAAGAAATGAGATTCTTTCTGCACATCCGCTTAAGGAAACTATTGACATAAAATTATGTCTTATGTCTTATGTCTTAAGATTGGTGGTATATATTTGTCGTAACCATACAAAATAAGTAAAGTATTTGAGTAATCTGTTTTAGATACTCCGCCTTATATATTGCATTGTGAATAATTTATTTAATTGCCCGTCGGAAACGTTTACCAGCAAAGAAAGAGTATCTTTTGGAATTGATTAAAGTTTCGATACAAGTCTGTGCTTTCTGACGGATGAAGAAAAAGAATCGAGAAGCGAAAACAGTGAAACGCTGCTGTGAAGTTACGTCAAAAGTCTTAAAAAACGACTGTTACACATATAAATCGTTTCGAACGTAAATGAAATGGTTCCTGGCTGGCACAAGTGCCAGCTTTATGAGTACAATATTCGAAGTTTTCTCCTCGAATACGGAAACAGTTTCAAACCAGTTCCCAGATTTTACTGTACGTTAGAAAAATTTCAGGACTGGCGTGTGCTGTCGACCAAAAGAATATTTCGTATACGATTTACGATTTTTTCCTAAGAATCGCGGTACGAAAAGCTTAGCCAGCATTATTTGCGCATTCAACGGCCCGTTCGTCTTTTGCACGTAATCCAACTGTCGAAAAATATAATATTTCGGAATTTCTGAACTCTTGAAAATATAGCGCTTCTTTTCTGAATTTCTATTTCTAGCCGGGGTGTGCAGGATAAATGTCGATACAATCGACTTATGACTACTTTCGTTTTGTTCTCGCAAACGTCAAGAATGTTATAAAAGATAAGCTCTAAACTTGGCGAGATAAAATGCAATTTTTAATTTAGCTACAATGTGTCGCAAAGATACTTCTTCTTTTTTTCTTGGAAAAAATGCCAAGCAATCAGGCTTCATTTCGAAGTTTCAATGCCCATGTTTATTTTAAATGGACTAAATGTACCTACCTGCCGATATGGAACGATCGAGAACATGAAATACCAAATTGCATAACGCGGAATATTCACAGGATCGTGTTCGAGCTTTGAATGTTAGCGACAAACCAACATTGTTTGCATTGTTTGATACACCAAGTGGCGAAATAGCGCGAGATTCCTGGCCGCGGATCTCGCATCATTCGATATTATCCAATTAAGTGTCGAAGTGCGAGAATAAACGGATACATCGACGTTATCTCGTCACAATGGCGTCGCTAAATTGACGGTCGTGTTATTCTTGCAACAACGAAGAACCATCGAACCGAGAACACCTGTCGTATGTAAACGTTCTTTTTGCTGAGCCATCCAACGAATTCGGTTCGATTCGAATCTGGGTCAAGTGACGGAATATCATCGAAGTGAATCGTGCATAAGACGTTTTCGGTTTGTCTAGACAAAGAAGATTGTAAACCCCGCTGACTTTTCTGTCGTCGCCGAGAATAGGTCATCGACTCTTTCGCTGTTACGCGATTCGCGCTCTTTGTTCTTTTGGATCTTGCATTCGCATGTCAATCAGACAACGATCACGAGCAAGTTTTATCGACTTTCAGTGGATCCTATTATATTCTTGTATCTCTGCTCTACAAATATCGTGAACCCGGTATAACACAGAAAATAAGGAATGAAAAAGCTACTTTAGTTCTTACTAGATCACAGTGTCAGGGCGTTAGTTCGTAGACGTTTACAATTTTCATATTGAATAAGAGTTAGTTCCAGTGTCAATTAATACAGGATTCAGACTGTAGCAAACAACATTTCATCGTATTCATTGCTATATTGTAAATTAGGTAGCATTCGTTTTGTAAATAATAAAAATTTTACTTTTGTAGGCAAAAATTTTTGATTAACCGATTTTGGGGCCTGATTGACAGATATCGAACCATTAGGGACAGTGACCTGGGGTTTACGACGCAGACGTGAGTTTCGTTTAATTTTGGGGGGAAATACGCATCGTAAACCTGGTTACTGCAACCAGGTAACCAGCAAATTTTCTGCAAGAAAGCCTTTTCCATTTTCAGACATTCTCCTTTTAAAAACATTCACTTCTTTGTGTTCCTTTCTTATCCCTTACGTGTAGTCGACCCATCTTTCACTCTCTCTCATTAGCATACTCACGCTATCGGCCTCATTCATCACTCGTTCATCGCACGCGCCAATTGCGAATCTAACGCTACAGCACGAAACCAAACAGGCGTAATTATTCTGCATCGACGAACGATAATTTCGCGTAAACAAATGCGAGAACACGTATTCGGGAACTGTTTCTAAGGAAAGCAATTTCAATCCATTTCCACGCGAGGTCAAACGGATCCGAGTCTGACGTACCGGAAAGCTTCTCGGTATTCTAAGAAAGAACGAATAACAAAATTCCGAATGTTGTTTCCGTCGCGATCAGAAATTCAATCTGTCCAAACACCGTTCTCTCAACTATTTTCCCTGCATCGATCTACCGTCGTGCCGCAACGTTAAAACTCGTTCGACTAATGCGTCGAAGAAAGAAGGAATTTAGTATGCTTCCGCGAGGACCCGAGCGACACTCTATATACTTAAAATACATTGTAAGGCAAGTCTCTTTTTTTTCATTGAAGCCGCGATGAGTGGCAGCCATGAGTGTCCTAAAGAACGCGTACACCCACAGAGGCTACGTTGCCCCGGAGAAGATTACACGACTGCCTCTTTCTCCAACTTCCTCTATTCTATAGGATTCCTTATTCTCGGTTTCTGTCTTTCTCTCTCGCTTCACTTCTTTACCGGCTTCTTGTGTCGACACCTCAATCCACACCTCGAGTCACAAGAGAAATAGAACGTCCCTCTATACAGGGTGGGTTCCTTAACATGTAAACAGTGCTGTTCAGGCGGATACAAGGCACAAAGTTAATAAGAAAAGTTTAGCTTATAATGGATTGTACGAACTAATTAAATCTTGTGACATCCATTTTTCTCTTCTAATTTCGGTTTTTTAAGTATTTTTGGGAGAAGTGGCAGATTATGTTCGCTAAAGCATTTTTATTTACTTCATTAATTGCACTAAAAAGGGCATGAATTTGATGTTTTAGCCATTAATATAGGATAGGGGTGGAAATTGGAACAATTTCTTGAAGCAATATACTGTAACTCGGTAAATTATCACTTTAAGGTGATAATTTTTAAACTTACAATTAGAAGCTTTGTCATGTAAGCTATATGTTACTACATGGCTGTATTTTAACCCTTTTTCTGATTCAGTATCAACACATTGAACATATTTATTACAGAACAATATATGCCATATCATTTCAAATAGAATGGTATTATTTAAATCAAATTTGAAATAAAAATAAAGTTTCCCTTTGAAATTACCTGCAGTCTTTTAATGTTTCCTTAGGGAGGACAATCGAGTTCAAAGGGTTAAATGATACATGGTGATTCTGATAAAATATTCGCCAAAATAGACGAAATGGTCGAAACATCGTGCTGATTATAAAACGTTCTAATCTCGAAATTAGCATGTGTAGGACTTTAGTCAGAACAGCGTAAACGGTAGCAAATTGCAGGATGAAGTTATCAGCACAATTACGCATAATGGAATGATTTAACACTAACGAGCAAAATTGATGTCGAAATTGATGTAAAAGAACATATCGTTCTTTTAACGATAGCTGTCCGTTAATAAAATTATATCAAGATCAGTGAACATTTTTCCTCCGATAATATAACTTGCTTCGCCTGTTCTCCGTAACATTACTCGTGATTAATGACATATAATTCAATCCTTGGTACTCGGTTAACGCTTCTACAGGGACGTACCTATATAATTTGTCGACAAATTATTAAATGTGAAATTTTATTCCAATCAAAACATAGTGAATTAAGAAAAGAAACAATATCTGTATTTATAAGTATTTGAAATCTTTTCTTTTAAAAATAATACTTTTATTTTTCAAGGATTTCATTGTCAAAAGAAATTAGACTCAAAAATTCATATGGAACAACTTAACAAACTTGGACCACCATTAATAACATTAAAGGTATCTATTACACGAAACGAATTAATTTTTTAATAAGAGGGTCGACTGTATCAAATTTTATTTATTAGCCGCATAAAAAAAAACCGATTGCGTGCTTAAATAACCGATTTAAAATTTGCCAAAGCTCCATTAACACCTTCTGAATAACCGTTTGATTGCAATTATTACCATCGATAGCGAATAATATAAAATTTCAGGTATGAAATATCACGTTTCAGCGAATCGTTTGCACGGGGCGTGCAAATTGATTACTTTCGTTTGGAAGATTATAGGTTCCCGTTATCGTGTCTTTAACCATGAAATTTATCGATTAAGCTTTCTCAACTGAATGAATTTCACGAAATCAAGGAAAATCGTTTACGTCATAAATATATTTCACTTTAAAGCATCTAATACCGCTATCTTTTAATAACGCGTTATTTATTATTTCAATTAAAATCAGACGTCATTTCTGTTCTTTCGGTAACTGTCGAAACAAAAATTGATAATTCGTGTCGTATAATATTACAGCTTTCAGCGTTAAATCATGCTGAAACGATTTTCAGAGAATATTTATTACAAAACGATGTCAAATAACGAGTACAAAATACAACAAAACAAAATTTATCTTGTCAAATATAATAAAAAACATGACACGAATTGAATCGTGCCGCATACATTCATAATTTTAAATAACGAATTAGGATAAGAGACCCAATAATTAACGCTTCTCTCATTTTTACTGAATAATATAATTTAAATAGAATTACATGTATTTTTTTCTCTTTTACGTTTCATTCGTGTTTAAAAAATTCCAAAAACTATGTAAAACAAAAATGATTAGCAATCGGTGCCGATGACTAAGGATTTTTACATTTTTATACAAATTTGATTTTTACAGAAAATAATTTCATAATACTGATAATAAGCAATGTTAGATAATAAGGAAACATTTGTCACAAATCTGCTTAAAGTGCTGATAACTGGACACTTTACCCTGTTCGGATACAAATTCTCTTAATGCGAAACAATATCAACAGGAAACGCGTTACGTTTCTAAGCTGCTTTTATTTTGTTCAGTCTTACAAGGATAAAGTGTAACTGCAATTTACACGTGCGCTGCTTCAGAAACTCGTGGACAAAACAGTGGCAAATTGCAATTTTCTTCTTCGATGTTTCCATGCTTGTTGCGATTGCAACTGTTTCTATTACCGCGAGAATCGTACAACGAAGCTCTTGATACCGTTTGCGTTTATCGTATTTCTCGAAATGTATCGGGCTTTACATTAAAGCGTAATTTCTATTTTCCCCTATAAACGAATCGTTGTTATAAAAGTTGATACTTTAAAGCGTAATTCAGAAACAGGATCGTTACGTTTGAGTTCGTGTTTTGTTCAAAACTGCTATCGTTAGTCTCAATCTTTGCAAAATTCTTTTACTTACTGGTAGGAACTTGTATTCTTTGAAAAATTTTAATGAACTGTTCAAGACTTTTCGTCAATAAAATATGAGAATTTCTGGGATACGTGGATTTATACTTGTACAATAATTTATTCGTATTATAAATACTTCAATACTTCAGTATTTCTTATCTTGAAAAAAAATAGACTACTTCAGAAATGGAATTAGAATATTCCTGATGAAAAGTCTTCGAAATTCATTCTAGTGTTTCGATTAGTTGATAAAAAAATAAAAAATAAAAATCAGGGATTAATTTTAGGTTCACTGGATTGTAATGTCTTTTTTATTTCAAATTATTGATAGAAGAAGATAATTAATTTCACTTACTTATTATATTCTTTCTTGCAAAACTAATAATTTTATACGAAAATATAATTTTCTAAATTTTATTTTAAAAACTGGTCTCTTGTGTTTTTCCCCCAAAATACATATTTTTTATAACTGGATAAGATACAGTTTATCTACTATACTAAATATGGTGTTAAAATTATACCGTTTAATTTGAAAGATAAAAAAATTAGAAAACAATTACCTCGATTTAATTCCATTTCTATCGATGAAAGTATGTTCGCTGTAAATTTGTTGAATAATTTTTTATACACCATGAACACAATCTCAAAAATCACGACTAAAGAGAAAAAACGGGTTTAAAGCTTTGATAAAATTTTAGGGAAGATGTAGTTATGAATACTGTATCAACTCGAGGGTGTAAAAAGGATCTCTGGCGGAGAAGGTTTTCTCCGCCAGAGAAGATCTTCTGCTGATTTTTTTTTTATGAGTAATCCCGGGTTTTTGTAGCTTCTGTTGACCCCGAAATTCGTTTTTCGTTTCGTGAATTCATGGCTCATCCAATGAAGGATCGCGAACAGACCGACGAAATTATGCCATACAGTTACAAATAAGAAATCTGTTATCAGAATCGTCGAACGTGGCGGTTTTTAGAACCGTTGTTTGCCAATATTGCGCTGAACGAGCAACCAGGAAATTAGACTACCCTCGTACAATTCAGTTCGAAGGGGTCATTTTGACGTGACTAGATGGAATCCCCAGCTCGATCTCGTATCTAATATTTACACGTGACTAATTGATTGATATCCTTCGATCTACGAATTGCAAACGTCGGAACACTGAACTTCGAAAAAGTGATGATCGATTGGTGTTTTATTGCGGAAAACTACGCGCAAAATAATCCTTAAGAATTTTTCATTTGCTTTATACGTCAAATTCAGTGTGCAAAACCTGGTTACTCATGCGTTCAATGATTTTGATTAAATTATTATAACAATTCCAGAAAATTAACTGTTCTTCAAATAATTTCGTATAATTTTACATTCAGAAACTATAATTCTGCGATATCATAGATAAGGTTAAAAAATACTGACACCGTTGAAAGCATTAAAACGGAGCGCCTATAAAAGAAAGCGAATATAAAGTTAGCAATAAAAGTTAAGAACCCTTAGTTATAGAGTTCAAGAAGTTATGAAACCGATGTATGCATTGCTGAAATGATGTTTAAATGGAAATATGCAAATTAATAATGAGTTTTAACAGCTTATTGTAGCGTTTTACTCCTCGATACACGTTATGGAGTGATAATAGAAACTGTTGCTCTTTTAATAGTAATAATTTTCAACGACGATTATTATCTCATCTTTAATATAAAGTGAAATTTTACAACTTAAAATGCAAACTATGCTTTTGGAAAAATCAGAAACCTTTCGTTCCAGATATTGCAATTTTGCAATACTTTGTTCAGTTTCATCGGTTTTCTAGTTTTGCGTAAAACAATTATTCCGTATTATTCAAACATTGATTAAGAAAGTTACAATGTTTTAAAATATGTTTACTATTTATCTTCAGGAATTTATCTTCTTTTTCCTAGATTGAGTATCTTTCAAAGTTTCCTCCGTTTAGAAGAAAAGATATCTGCCAAATTTTTTAACGAAGTCAAAAAGTTTCTTAAACGAGTCGGGCCAGCGAGAATTTATATACGTGGTAAGAAGTTGGTTACCGTTTTTCGCTGTCGTGGTAACCCTAGCTGTCATCAAGAAAGATATAAACAAAGATATTGTTTAGAAAAGAAAATTTCATGCATTGATCATTTTTTTCTTAACCAAAGAAAAGTTTCTATTAAAATTGAAGATAAAAATATTAAAAGAAATGCAAAAATTTATTGATGGTATATAGACGCCTTTCGCATACACGAATACGTATTTAACAGTCAAAAGTTAATGAATGGAATTTCACATTCCATAGTTTCGCGTAATTATATTAACCCTTTGCACTCGAGTGGCGACTCTGGAGCGACATGCGTGATTAACTAGAATATTTTCAAACTTTACGAGATATTTATATTAGAAAGTAGCAAATTAACGAAAGAAATAAAAGTAACTGTCATAAACGTTTGTAATTTGAATTTTGGAAGCTTTACAAGAAAACATATTTAAGTTTAATTGTATCCAAAGATGCTTGGAGTGCAAAGGGTTAATGCGTGGAAAGGAAATAATGTATAAATCAATTCACACAGTTCGAATTTAGTTTCTTGCCCGCTGAGGCACCTGGAATATCCAGGCTGCCAGTAGTATTATAATAAGTTTAGATATCGTCACGCGTTCAGTATTCTATCCCGGGGAATCACGAGGGAGGTACTCGTTTACCCCGGTGTGCTTCCCTGTTTAGGGGGAGTGATACGAACGGGTGCATACCATGCTCAAGCAAGTATACAATCGAAGAGAGGGAAATGTACTATTGTGCGTTTTAAGATTCGTTCTCGCAACCGATCAGGTGGAAATATTGATTCAATGGATACGTCGTAACGCTACAGAGCTTCGGGTCGAATTTACATCGAATAAATAAACTAAGAACCGATACATAAGATTGAAGAGGAGGGAAATACGTAGCAAGTTATTTTCTTTACCCCCGTGGACTATAAGGGTCACTCGCCATCATTGGAATTTGATGACACGAAATCATAATGGCTACCCGTGAAACTGTGGCCTTATGATCCATAGCATGTGTACATTTGGATGGAACGAAAGCCTGTGCTCAAATAGACAGATCGTCTTGACCTAAATAACCAGTAGCCCTTCGAAGGATACTTCGACTGCTTGGTTTTTCGTGTTGCCTAACACCAGAGAACCGAACAAAGTTTATGTATCATTTTGCGTCGCTCATCCCAACGAGAATAATCGTTTAAAGCAAGAATTCTTCAAATAAAAGGCCAGTGTTGTGTTGTAGCAGAAATCTGATCGAAATATCATGTTAACCCCTTGCCGTGCCATTTTTTCCACAGGTACGTCAGACAATGCTAAATATTTATGGTTACAATGTTAAAACAAATAAAGAAAAATTTAATATTATATAGAATTTACATTTAACTATAGTGTACTATACCAATTGTGGTTGGAATTACGAATTTATAGCAGTCTCTTTCCGTTGAAAGTAGGTATGATCTTAAATGCTACCAAAAGCTAACTTCTTAATTATTTGTATCTCAAAATAGTAAAGAAATTTTCTTCAGCTTCTTGTATTTCGAGTCTCAAGATTTATTAACGTCGTCGTAATATTATTTATACGTTTAAAGACTATAATAATATTGTCGTTTCAAAAATGAAGCACTAAATCGAAACATCGCTCATTACCGCCGTGTTTCCTTCAAACATCAGACTAAGAACTGCTCGACGAAGAAAATAAGCGACTTATATCTTTGGTCTCGCTGGCGATGAACAACATCAAAGGGAACATTAGAATTTCCAGAGCTGGAAACAATAACAGAGCTGTTACCGTTTGCTGCTTTGGTGAAGATGTACCTTTATGTGTCTACGTTATGGGAACATCCGTAGAATACTTTCACTCGATTACAGTTACTCTCTAAATTGAGTTAGACGATAACGTCCGGGGCCAAGATGATGATCCACCAAACAGCAGCAACCTTCAGTTTAATTCGACAGTCGTTGCTCGGTAAATTGATGGTTGACCTCGAAACGCTGGGATCCATATGCTGAAGATAATCTCGAGATTATCGTCGTATTTAACGAATGTTGAAAATCATTCGAAACATTGCTAAGTTAGAGAAGAACTGCTCGAAAGCTTGGCTCTTTTGATCTATTTCTAGGTGAAACGCACGCTGAAAGATTTCGTTTTTATAGAAGTGACGAGAAGCAGAAGAAAAAAGGACCGCTATAAGTATTTGGTAGGCCGTCAACATTCTTATACGTCGTAACGCGAAAGAAGCAGACGAAGACTGAGAAAATACGATCCTATAAGCTCGAGGTGGTAAATTTTTGTGGACGTTGTAAAGTGACCGACGGATCTATACAAAATTGCGGTGTCGACCACATGTCACGAATGTGAAGAGAGTTTGATGGTTGCAATTATGACCGAGGAGTGTCTTTACTCCTTTTTTTTTTATAACAATATTACATTTTCATGCGGTTATATTAAATACAAAAAATAGTCTAGCGTCAGACGAGATATGTACGCGACGATACGCATAAAAATCGAGAAACAGTACAGAATTAGAGCAACGATATGAGATCATGACCTTTAAGACTTCTACATATAATATCTTCTATAGTATCTTAATTAATCGCTTGACATTTTGTAGTACTTTACGATTTGCAAAGGATCATTTAATTCTAACTTGAAGAATTAGAGAAATGCAATAAATACTCCTCACAATTTTGTCTTTGATAAGTCTTTACTGCTATTTCATTTACACGAAATTAATTAATTCATGAAGGGTACTGAATACCAAGGGCGAAATAGTGATTTATTAATAAAGTCAGCAATTTATTTTTATCGTAAAATAAAATTCGATTACAAAAATTAAAACCAATAATATAGTTAAATAAAGTTACAAGTATCCAAGAAAATATCGACATATTGTATTATAACAATACAATATTGTAGTAAAAAAAGAAAAACTGATTTTTTAATAAAACAAATTAAATTGACTTTGCGAGTTTCGCAATGCAGGTGAAGGTGTAAATTCAAATAAAACAATACTGCATATTGGATTTTGTGAACTATGAGTGTAAGAAAATAGAAGGAGCGATGGATTCCTTTAAATAGCTAAATTCTTACCGAAGAATTATTAGCTTTGCAAATTAATCCTTTTGGTTGATGTTATATAAAGTGTCCCAGAAATAATGTAAGAACCGGAAACGGGGGGTGGCTAAGACGATTCTGAACAACAATTTCCTTTACGACAAAATAGAATCGTCATAAAACTCATAAATTCGTAATAGTGCTGCGCTTTTGACATCAAAATGCATGTTTCTGAAAAACGAATTATTACTTATGTATTTCATTCCAAATAAATACCACCTTTTAGATACTTTTATTTTAAAAATTCGAAAATTGGGTCTATAAATTTGTTAAATTGCCCGAAATGTTTTTTAATTCGTTCAGCGATCGAATGCTTTTTTAATTTGCGCAATTCCGATTCTTCTTTCGCTACTAATGGAAATGTCGATCACTAAGCCCGGATGAATCTTCGCAAAATCTACTGCAAAAAGAACGAAGCAAAGACAGTGGATAGACAGGGACGAACACGTGATTGATAGCGGTACAACTGTCACGCATTATCGACCAATTCGGATTCGAAAAGTACGGAGTCGCTGATGAACGAGTGGACAAATGAACGTCACATGGGTTAACAATGAACCACGCAGCAATGATAAAGCAAAAATGTCACCGAGATGTACCGTCCGTGCCTGGAATACGAATTACGTTCGACGACGAATAGATAATTAAACGTTCTACGACTGTGATTCTTCCGTTCGTGAAATTGATGCGCCGTACGCGAGCTTAATTCCTTATAGGGGTGAAACAACACGCTCGAACGTTGTGACCATTATCATCGTCATCCTCGTGCGGAAGGTGGTTCTATGGCGTACCGTCTATGAAAATGATAATATCATATCGTTTTATAATTTCATGCGCGGCATATATGTTCTTGCTTTTAAAAAATACATGTATTCCCCCGTAATCTCTTGCACGCGATTTAAACGTCTATTTTCTTTTATTTCCCCCATTCCAATCCCTCTTTCCGGTTTTCTCGTGGGGTTTTTTAACGTGTATTTGTGCGTCGTCAAGCGATACAATCACAGAGACTACATCGGTACGTTATAAATTGATCTGCTCCGAACAAAGTTCAATGTAAATGTACACTAAATGGATTAACAGCTCGATACAGGAACAGCGTCTCTTAGAAAAATTTAGCTTTGAGGAAAACGTCCTTTGTAAAAGAAAATTTATTACGTGTCTGATTACCGGTTATCCATTATTTAAATCAAATGTCTCGACCCAGAAATCTTGCAGAATGAAAATTAAATTTATTCTTCAGAATTATTAAATTTCAGCTGCGATGCATTGCAATGAATCGAAGAAATAATTATCCGTTCGGTAAATAACAGCCCACGAAAGCTTTAACTGGATTTAATAAAGGAGATGATGTCCATGCTTCGATTGAAAAAAGAAGAAATACAACACAAACAATCAATCTGCAATAATTGTAGTTTCAGAAAATCAGCAATGATTTAAATTTTATATTTTAAAGCATTAAATGAGATGAAATGACAAAAAGTAAGACACGTGTATATAATAATAAAAAAAGAAATGCATTGAAGCTAAATAACCGAGGATTCAATTAAATTAAACAACACTTGCAATTAATTATTTTAAAGTTTTGGAAAATTATAATAGTGGACCGCGAATCAAATATTTTTTATGTCAACTGCAAGTCGATATTGACTGTGTAAATTGGAGATGAACAGCGAAGGTAATTAAATTGGAAGGGGAGCACTGTATTGAAACGATATAATAACTTTGAATTAATCTATGCAGAAGTATCAAATATTGATCAGACACGCGTGTGCACGATTGATTTACAAACTTATTTTTCTGGAAAATGAAATATCATACGACGAGAGGTTCTTCTGTCATTTCGATACATTTTGAGCCATAAATACTACGATTTACGATTGACCCTACAGATACGAAGGTAAAACAAATTGAAATAAATTAACAAGGAACCATAAACACGTATCTGTCACCCATTTTGATGGAATTTTATAAATTCATTAAATAAATTAAAATAAACGATACCCCTTTGCTGATTCAAACCATTCTGTAAACAACCAGATATCTTGCTACCTACTTCTGTATTTTTATTTAACAATTTTGTGTTTTTTGCATAAATGTTATAAAACTGTTCGAGACCACTTTTTCAAAATAAAAATTTATGGAAAAAGTATTGAATATTCAAACTTTAAAACATGCCTGAATAACCGGTTGTCCATACAAAGGTTAAAGATCAGGATTTTAATTAACGCTAATTTGAAATTTAGTTAATTCAATTACAATTGGAATTGAAACACGAATATAAATATATACTTTTTTAAGAATTTTTTATAAATTCAAAGTAAAGAATCATGGATTTTGTGGTTGAATGTTTTTGTTTTTAATTCCTTTAGCATTATTTTATTAACTCAGGTAAGTTATAGCTGAAAAATGATATTTCAAAACTTAACAATATATTTGTCACGATTTTTAAGTTACCACAATTTACATAACCATAAAAAAATGGCAAAAAATTTGTTTCTATATGTATTAGTGTAATGTAATAAATTTGCTACTAATTTTGATATTAAATGTGTATCATGTGGATCAATTAAGACGTGACCGTATAAGATGGTGATGGATGTGGAATGGTAATTTTAAGTTTTGTAAATTATACAAAAACATTAAGATTTCAAATTTTTACGAAACACAAAGAAACTTAAATAACTAAAATATATAATATGTGATTTTTTATTAAATATCTTCGCCATTGTTAGTATAAAATATGAACGTACGATCAGGGCCACTTGTGAACAGGGTTGTCATCTTGTTATGATAGAAAACCAGCAGTATCACAAAGTATAACCGGAAATTACTTGAAGATGAAAAGTGCAAAAAGTAAACTACGAGCAAGACGCGGTTCTTAAACATTTTCTGTTTTACTTTCTCCTTCATTTCAGAAAGTGTTTTAACTGCACCACGGTTTTAAGAGATTAGTAAAGAATAATAAATATTCCATTTAAAATAAACATAAAATCTTTTATTGTCTCATTCTTTTCTATCAACGCGACAATATTTCTAATAAAATCGGAGCTGAGATTAGTATTAAACCCAGAGCGGTGAAGGAGCAATCTTGGGTAGAAGATGTAAGTTTTACAGCTTAATTTTCTTCGAAATAAAGCTCTCCTATAGTACTATCTGATGTTCGTGTTACTAATCCCGTTAGAAAAGTGAAAACTTCACGAGTTCCATAAGGTTGACAGCAACTCGATGCATGAGGTATACACCATATGAAATTTCCACCAATTATTTGCCTTATTCCTTATTTATAGCTATTTTGAAATTCTCTAGGTTAAAAAAACAAAACGAATATCTCATATTCCAATTCTATTTTGCATCGCATCACGTTTCAACGATGGTGACTCGATTCATCTGACACGTATCGAATATGCTGTGTTCCTTATGCAATTCAATGGAAATCCATGCGTGAACGCGCTCTGCGGAATTCAAAAGTGTTTGCGGACTTCTATACAATCATTCAAGCGACTCTCGATTAATTAAGCTCGCGGAGCTTTTTTCCCCGCGACATCTCTTCCGAGCTTCTGCTTAATTAGGATAAATGACGGAATACGGCCCGATTACGTATACGCGAACACAACGCTACGACAGGTTGCTACCGGGAAAGAATAATTACTCGTGTGAGTCAAGTGTACCATAACGAGTCGCACTCGTGTGTACTTTGAACACCGAGATCCTGATTATTACAAGCATCCTTCAGCGACAACGAACGAACGAGTTTGATAACACGAAACGCGGTAATAAAGAGGAATAATCGTTCCATTGACCCACTACGTTGACCCCCTCCCCCACAACCAGATACAATGGGATCCGAAGTAACGTATGTATCGTAGGTAAATATAAATTGATAATTTCGAATAGTTCATAAATACCTAGAAAAACAGAAGCAATACTTTTAAGAAAGCACTATTAAGTTTTGGCACAAAATATTTCGATGTGTCACAATTTTTTCAGTATTTTGTAATAATTTAACCTTCAATGAGTTCGAATGAGTACGAATTTAATCGCATCGCTAGATATGACTGCTGTATCAACATCCTGGCTGATTACTGTGATTTTGATCGAAGGGCTGAACACGAAATCTTTCTGACAATCATATCACCAATAAAAAAAGGAGGAAAAGAAAGATTTCGAGTTAGGAGGGTCAGCTTCACAGGGTTGTACGACATAACGACGATAATACTTTGCACGCGCTACGACATCGAGAACGGGAGATAAGCAACCCTCTCTGTTCCGTATTTTTTTTTCTTTGCTTCTTGAACACACCAGTGAACGATAGGAGTTCGACCCTTATCGTGGTTCTGTACTCACCGATCACGTAGCTGTACCCGTCCAAGGTAAGAACACACTTGCGAGTGTTGGATGAGCTCGGGATGCCTGGCACGATTCTACGAGAAATTCGCTTACCAGGGCTGCAAGGAGTACCGGCGGTACTCGCAGCACCTGGGTCCGAGTGGCACTTCTGCACGGGGTCTTTGCTTTGTCTAGACATCATCGTCCTTTTCTAAAGCCACTTGTACGTCACTTTTCCAGCGGAAGCCGGAAGAAAAGAAACCTACTTCCGCACCATTCCCGCACCAGTCCTCCCCGTCCACTTAGCCACGCGACAACCACCGAGACTCTGTCGCCGACGACTTTTTATCGCAACCTCGTGGCAACACGCATTCGACACTCATTATTGCCGTTGAATCACACCCACCTACGTTCCACTTGCACCACAACACGGGACTAGAGTAAAGTGTTTCGTTCGCGACTCGTACGATTCACCCCTTGTCCGTTCAACAGCGTCCCCCACTCTGTTCCCTTCGCTCCTGGTTCTCTTGTTTGTTTACCTTCGCCGTTAACTTGTTCCCTTTCCTTAACGGGCCAACACGCTTCGAAAATACTCCTTGGTATTAGTTTCAGGCCACGAGACACAACGTGTCGATTAAAATACTCGTTCCAATGATAATTGAACGGAATTAGAAACAACGAAACGCGCGGTTTCGGTCGCGCCTTTTACCTCTGCCCTTCAATTTAAATTATGTTTACCGTCGCAAGATCGAGCGTAAAGGGATTAGTCGCTCGTGGGCGACGGAAGATCCCATGGATTTTAACCGCAACACGATCGCGATGATCAGATTGTACCTTCCGCTAAGGAAGCGTTCGTCCTCCTAAAACAATTGTTTGACAACAGATTTTGCTTGTTTTCCAGCGTTCATCGTACACGTTGCACGAGTTGTTGCCGAAGAAACTGAAGAATACTTCTCTTCGGATCAACTTTATGTATCTTTCTTTCAGCAATAATAATCGATCCAATGCTGTTATTCAATATTAGATTCTCGTATCCTTCGCCTAGGAGATAACACTTGCCACAGTATTTGTTTCCAGCGAATGTTTTCCGCTGAATAGTTTGGCCTGTTAAGCGACTATCACATCCATTAAACTGTTCCGAGGTTTGATCAACTTCAATGACAATCAGTACATCCGGTGCTTCCCAGTGAACTTGTTTATCTTCTGGAATTGCTTTCGTCCGTGCTGATTTCCAGCGAAGGGTCTCGGATTACCAGCATCCCTGCTGATACCCCGTGGAAACTTTGACGACGCGTGTCGTACTTCGTCAGCCCAGCGTATCCTGGAATCCTTCAAATCACAACACTTCGATCGTTCCTCTTCGATCACGATTTGTTAAAAAATTGTCAATTTTATTCCACGCGCCATGAAACCATTTGCTTATATTTTTGTTCTCTTCAGTCGACGTACATTTCTATTATTCTCTAAAGTCGATCTCTGATTCATCGACGGGTTTCCAAATAAGCTGAAGCAACGCGCGAACTATCGTCTCGTTACAAGTGGTTCTGAACTGGCGTTTAATTACGTTACGAAGAAATCTTTCAGCGTTTCGTAGCAACGAAGTAAACAGACTGAATTTGTTCTTCTCTTTTGTTCTTTTTACACCTTCGCAGACGTTCTCGTTTCTGCACCGTTAGGGTTTCTGCCAGCGTAAAAATTAATGTCGCGAACAGTGACCTCGACGCTGATTATGGCCTAACGATCCTTGCGAGGAGATAATGAAGATCGTTGTCCCGTAAGCTCGCCGACTGAATCCAAAATCTTTCTCATCGCGTACGCGACCGAAATTTCTGCCAAATACGTGCCATGCAGCTTGCGAGAATACGTTACGCGTTGTACGAACTTTGTCCTTTCCCCACTGTGCTCTGGCAAATTGGCACGATTAGAGGGATATAAATTCCGCGTAAAACACGAGCAAACGATTCAAAACTTCCTTGTCCATAAGGCGAGTTTATCGCTCGTGTAGCGGACATTTCAAACGATGAATTATAATCGCTTTGTTCGGAGGATTGTTCCATCGGTCAACACGATTCATCTTTCAGTTGGTAACGTTAATTTGACACGCGAGTATTTGCTGGTTTAAAAACGAAATACATTATTTTACTACTTGGCTCGTTTGATGGATGCCCTCTTCTCCGTGGAGACTTTTTACGCTGATTGATCACCTCCAAACGGCCGTTCGATGTATGAACACGTGTTCTTCGCAAGAATCGGTTCGGGTCAACGCAAACAGTGCGGTCGTGTATGCGGTTTCCACCCCTTTTTCTTTGCGACGGTCTTTGCACGCTCGCCTTTGAAGTTTCGACCAATCGATCCCCTATGGATCCCTTTGGCCGTCCTCCGAAAAGTTCACACGAGATGTTTAATTCGTGTCAGCCACGAAAGCGACTTTTATTCCTTTACACGAACCTTCGTTGGGAACGAAAAACAGAAAGAGTTTTAACCGCAGGTAATTTACCTGGAAATTTCGATGGGAAGTTCGTACGATAGTTCAATTACCTCTTCCCCTCTTTGGCGAACCTTCGCGCCGGTCGTTACGTGCATGCACGAACACGAGAAATCGTAACGGAGACGGTCCGTATCCTACGATCGATTCACAATTACCATAACATTAAATTCAGTTTCCTTGTTCGTGCACCGGCGCGCCGGCACGGACGCGAAGCCGGCACGCGTACGGCGCGCACGTTTTTCATTTGACAATCGATCTCGCGGCGTTTCTCGATCGTTAAAATCCTTCCTCGATCATTGGTCGATCATTGGACGCCTCCCTCGATCGGACTTACACGATTGTCCGACGATCGAGCGATCAAGAAGTTTCTTTCCGAAGAGTTCGCAAGTTTCGTCGATATCTGTCCGATGCAATTTATTTATACTTCATCCCAGATAAACCCGGTCAGTTTTTGTCAACGCCGTTACCTATCTTCGTGTCGATGTCACTTTTTATTTATAAACCGATCCAGGATTATCCACTGTTCCCCGACCGAAAACCCGCCAGAAAACTTCTGGACCGAGGCCTCTAACGTCACTAATTTATTCACGATTTTCTCGACGCGCTAATTACCTCGGTCATTTATCGTATGATCGATACTCGCGAAGCCACTCGCGGTTCCGTAACGATGTCGTTTCGGATCGAGGTTACAGGAGCCGTGGACTGTGATGGTCAACTCGCGGCGAACTTCAATTGCTCGAGGAAATTCTGTATCGCGATCGGAACCAGGGGAACGACACTGATCAAACTTCGGGCAAAAGAGGCGCGACGCGAAAGTGGAAGAACCGCGTGTTCGGTCAGACGTCACGCGGCGGTCTCGTGCGAGTTGCTCGTGCCCCAAGGAGATAAACCGTAGAGAGGGACCGAAGCGTGTCCGACGAGGGAGCAACGAAGACGGACGAATGTGTACACGCGCGAACACAGCACGCGAAACCATGCGAAAACGTGGACACACGTGCGATCTGAACCGCGGTACCGCTACAACTGAACCATTCGAAACCTCCACCTCTCGACAAGCTCCCTCCTCTTGCCCTCCACGCCGCTCGGAACCCATCGCTCGACCAGCTACGTCGCTCTCTCGCTCTCGTCCCCTTTCCTTCTATCTTACCGCCAAACGATCATTCTTTCTCCCTCTCTTTCACCATTCTCCGACTTTCATCTCTCTCTCTCTCGTCCTCCGCTCTCGTTCCAGCTTTCTCTCGTTTGTTCTGTGTCATCGGTTCTCCTCTTGCTACCTTCATTCCATTTCTCTCCTCGTTCTATGACCTTACCGTGTTCGCCTACCCTCGTGAGGAGTACGTTCGCCCTCAGGTGAGCACGGGGGATGATTTCTTTGTTCTTGTATCGGGGGGGATCATCCGCCTTTCGGGCGAACGCGTTCGAAGGGTTGTTTTGACTAACCCACGGAGATTGTTTTGGGAATTCAAATTAAGATGAATACGGCCACATAAGTGAATCGGCAAACGTTAATGCGGATGTATGTCGATTTAGAGCTCGGAAGAAATTATACGGGAAGTTGTTTAACCCCTCGCACCTGGTGACTTTACATCTCTTCAGGGGTGCAGCGGTGGCGCTAATAAGTTATTGCTTATCCTGTTCTTTTATACTCCGAGATACATTTGAGCCAAGCTAAATGCAGTCGACCGAAGCCTGTATCATAGCTGAGGGGTTAATCATTAAGTTTTTTTCTCTTTTTTTAACCGACTTCGAAAAGAAGGAGGTTACTCAATTCGATCAGTATGTTTTTCTTTTGTACGTGATATTTGATACAAATGTTGCCTTAGTAGTACCTTGACGAAAATGTGAACAGGTAAAGGATGAGCAGAAGGCGAATTGCCAGATTTCAACCCATCTCCATATGGCGAGCAAATTCGTGGTGAACCAAGTGTACTAAAGTCTGTCCTACAGGTCCTCTTTCTTACATTTCTTATTTTATATAAGCTGAATTTATTAAGTTATTATATTTTAACCGCTCGAACTCGATCGTACCTTTTCTATATTACGAAGAATCAAGTAGTGGAATAGTGCTGTTCTTCTATTTCACGACTCTGTTAAATATTTGACTGTTTAAATTATTAAACTAACCTAATGTGTAGAAAATACTGGTGGTTAATCATGCAACATTCAAATGGTTAAATATAGATTTAATTGTTCATTATTATATTTATTACTTCTTGTTGATAGATCTGTTCACCCGATATCCTACAGGTTCAGAAAGTCACGATATAAATTTCTTATTACGATATAAATTTATGATTTTCAGTGTAACTTTCAACCCGTTATTTTAAGACTTTGACACATAACTTTCATATCAGTTTATTTCGTTACTTTTTAACGTCCTTTTCTTAAGATTTATGCCAAAATCATGTAAGACAAACAATGAGTTACGTGATTTGGAAAATTTTTATATCAAATAATTGTCACATTTGGTCCATGATGTTACAATAATTTAAATTGTTATGAATACTGGGAAGAAGATTGAAGTTTGTTTTCTGTAGAAATACTGACATCCTTTTAAAAATTATGAAATTCGTAAATAAGATTGGAAGTTGATTGATGTAAGTTACTTTCAAATTTGCTCTCTCTCGTGAGAGCAAATTTCTGAACAGCACGATTTTAAGAGGCAAAAAATTGAGAATGTTCTGATTCATCGTCAAAGATCTTGGAACGTATAACCAGAGAACGTAAATTATCAGTTATTAGCAGCAATGCAACTTCAAGTGAGATCGAAAGTAGATTAATTCCTGGATAATCTATTTGATTTCGATAGATTTACGACTGTGAGACGTTTACAATTTCCCTGGAAAAGGCGCGCGATTATGGACAAGTTTGTAAGGTGTCATGAGACCAATTATTTAGAAAGGCATGAAATTAAGGATGGGTGGTAGCCTGACGTTGCATTGTTTTGAACAATAGGGACATTGTTTCTAAAGTAGCTGGCCACAGAATAAGGGAAGTAACGATGTCGTTTGGCAAGACGACTGTAAGGGACGGCATTTACCCCAAAACCATAAAATACCGGACGCCACGAATAGTTTTATCCTATATACGTATCTGACACATTCATCTACAAAGAATATTAATAGAAAATATTTTTAGCGACACGAAAATTTCGCTACTAAACTTGTATATTTCCGAATAACTGGAATACAATGGAAAACCTAAGGATGAGAATTACAAAAATACATTTCAAATAAAATTTGACCTACAGAAATATTTCATTTACGTTTAATTATTAAATTAAACAAATTAATGTGCAAATATACGAAAACGTTTCCTGGTAGATATGGGCATAGCGAAAGGGTTAATAAAATAGTCAATAAATGTTTCTAAAATTTTGTAAGCTTTACAAAGAATAATATCTTATACAGTATTACGTATTTCTTGTTTATACATACCTAAGTATCATGGCGTATTCATTCTTTTTTATCTATTTACTTTACTTAGCCCATAGTGTGATTCTCTTATCTTTGTCGTTTTAACCCTTCTCTACTGTGTACAAACTTCAATCGATATTATCATCAATTTAGCCGCTCGAAAAATTTTTTCATCGAATTATTAAAACGTGTTTGAACGAACGATTGTTAAATATAGTCGGAAAAGAAATAAATTAATCATATGAACGAATGAAAATAAAAATGCATATAATTCAATTCTACAGTAGCACAATGGAAGAGTGAATCGTATGAATAATTGATACAAATTTATTCTGTTTCTTTGTTTCCTCACCTGCGTCGTTCTTGTTTTCTTTTACTTTCATTATTTCACCCTTTCTTCCCGTGCTTCGAAATGCTATTTGCGCTGTCATATTTCTTCTCCGCTCCGAGACGCCCGTGGCGACCATTCACCTTCGTCAACGCTCCCACATTTGGTGTCTTTTTTATGCCATCAATTCTATTTTGTTTCCTTTGAGGGATTGACTTCGCCTTCAAAAATGTCATCAGCGCAGTAACACGGAAAATATTTGCCGTTTAATTTTTGTCGTCTGTTTATGTTCCTCGTGTTTTTACACCAGACACCGAATCCACGCCTTTTTCGACGTTTTTCCTCGTTCCCCGTTGATCGCGTTGAGTTTAATTGGAAACAGCAATCGTTTAATTGCCTTCGTAGTTCGGCGCAACAGCGTCGAACCGGACAAACTTTCGACGCGAAAAGTAAATTTCGACAGCGGATTCTATCGTGACAATCAACGATCGTGTAAAACGTGATGGAGTAAATTCTTTGACACGTGAGCAGAATATTGAGTTTGTGGAGGCTGACATTCAGGGTCGAATTAAGATTTCGTGGAGCCCAGGGCTACTCCGAGGGAAGGCCTCTGAATGGACAACTTAAAAAGCAGATGTGCACCGTCATGGGAAAAACTGAAGAAAATTTATTTAGAAGACTGTAACAACATACAAAATTATACGAGGAATCTTCTAGGACCGAGGCTGTTAAAGGGGGCGAACTAGACCTTCCATTTTTAAACATTTTGTAGAAAACTTATTGATAGTACTTTACGAATTTATATGCAGAATTGAAGATGTCAGTCTGTATCTGTTTCAGAGTAACTTTCTTAAATTTTGATAGTAAGGGATAATTAAATATACCGTATTATAATGATATGTCGTAAACATTGATCAGCTTATTTATTCACTTTTCCATTATAATAAAATTTAGGTAATAGTGTGTGGAAAAGGTAAACTGAACCCTTTAAAACATCAGGAGCTTAAAACCTCTCACGATTCACTTTTCTAAACTCAATATTGTTTGAAGCTTTCAGGTGTAAACCAGTTTCGGTGAAAATGCAACGAAAGCAGGTAAGAAACGGGCACCCATCAGACTTCAACACATCTGATTCGTCGTAGATTCCTTCAAAGTACAAACTCTGAACTGAAACGCTTGCAATCCGTTCTTTGTCCACTCGCTCGCCGTTCGGGAGACGCTAGCAGCCAGTTCGATGGTCTGCTTCACAGTTCGCCCGATTACACGTTGCCCAGTCCGCTCCAATTGTCCCATAAGCTCGCCGTTCGCTCCCTCAACGCCGCCACCCCTCCTGAGACCGCTCTCTATGTGCTTTACTGTACGGCTCCTATTTGCTTTTTTATTCGCATTCTCACCAAGGATTTCTAGCAGACAGGTTTTTTTCCAACGTTCTGTCAGTAATTATTCTTTTCGGAAATACGAGATTGCACTTAAACTGTCGTAAATCTACATAATTACTTAAAAGGTACGTGGAAGTTGGCCCAAATAGGGTTGAAACAAAAAGGCATGTTTTTGTAGATGTTATTTAGATCTTCTGTAACGTTTACAGCTATATTTTCCATTGGATTAACCCATCCACCCATCCAAGATTTTATTTTAAAGAAAACATGGAGCTTCGCAAAATCTAATATGTAGACGAAGAGATAGTACTAAAATGGCATTTACAGTAATTTGATAATAAAAGAAACGCTATGAAATATTTCGTAGCTGACGTCACCGAATAAAATTTGTGTATCGAGCACCGCAATTGCAATCGATCTAGCCTTGTAGCGTTAACTACGAGATATCTCGTGGTTGACAGTGAATGGGTTAAAATCGAGTGGATGATCAATGAAGCTTCGTAAACTGCTTACATTTCGAAGGTTTACAAATGTTTACACGTCCTTGGAGCTCTGGAGTAGCTATACAGCTGCAATACAGGCGAAACATTCAAAGAAATTTCCTGTCGAGTGCCGTATGTACCTAGATGTCTCGGACGATTTTCAATTCAGAATTTTGTCATTCGCCAGCAATAAAATTCCTTGTATGATTCATCGGAGGTTTCCGATCCCCATTTTATATTTTGATAGATTTTTCTCCTTTTTAGTTCGCACCAGTTTTATTTGATTAATTCTATTCTGCCAATTCTGTTCTGTCTCTTAAATAAATGCAAACGGGTCACCGTATAATGAACATATCTGAATATATCCTGGAGTAGTGGACAGTGTAAATCGAAATTGAATATTCAATCTTCATAATAATCCCTTTATAGGAATGTATTACACGTGATATTCAAATAAATGTGGCAAAATATTACAGTATTTCATCTAAATGAACTAGAATTTTAGGCACGTTTAATGATTTCAATTTTTGTTGAAACAAAAGGACATCCTTTTTGTATCGGATGGAAAGCGTTTTTCGTGCCGATAACATTATCACGGATAATAGAGAAAAATGGTACATCGGAGCCGATAAAAGACTTCAGCCCGCGGTAACAACTTTTTTAGACTGATAATGTCATTAATTCAGTTTCTGTGTCATAGATATAGAATAGCATGTTAATCTACTTTGATACACAACTTCCTCTGCCGGTACTTTCTCATGTCCAATGTTTCAAAAGCGAGGCGGATTTCGTCCCTCATATTTCCATGCTTCTTGATATACTAATAATGAAATTGGTGCCTTAAATGTTTCAATTTAGATCAAATGATTAATCAATTCATTAATATTGTGAACTTGAACGACCAAGATATCTAGTTTACACCTAATTTTGAATTTTGACTCACATTCTCATTTTTCTACACATTTTTCTTTGTACAAAGATAAGTTTACACATAATTTAACAGCTTTTTAAGCTCACACCTGAAACATTTGTAGGGAAATTTTGATAACTCCTGGAATTCGAAAAATGTTGAACATTTTTGCATAAATCTTTATTGACCATAGTTGAATAGTATACAAAGATATCCTAGCAGTAATGCAGGATCATCAAATCACGAAAAAGGTGCAAAACTATAAGTTCGCAAAATCTGAAACCTTCTTGGATTTTAAGAAGATTCAAGATTTTGACATTTCGAGAAACCACTCTCAGTGCTTTTACACAGACTGCATTTAAACTTTCACTCTCTCCTTATTCTCCACTCTACCCAATTTATTCTCTGAAAGCACGAATACCGATGACTTTTCCTTAAAATCGTTGTTATTCGTCTCATCCCCTACGGTAAATCCCATTCGTATAACAACCTTCAAGAAGGAGCACTTCAAATTCGAGCGCTGTACGTGGATTTATGTTTTACACGACAACGTTACGCGTGTGGAAATTTTAGCTTCAAGGGGGAATATATATACATATAATAGAATCTCACCACATTCACCAAAACGTTCTAACCCCCTTCGCCAGAAACTTCTAACTCCCCACAGATTCTTGCTTCATCACATCTCACCACCGGCGTTATCGTAGATCTCCCTCACCTTTCCCATATACCTTTCCCAATATATAGGGTGTTCTACAATAATTGCACAGATATATAATAAAGGACAAAGGTAAGTAGACGGTTCATGAGGTTATCAGTTAATGAAGTTTAATTAAAATATAATAATAAGGTATGTGTGTTAATTGCGTTTAATGTTTGAAAATGATAAAAGTTCCCAGTACTTGGACAAGCCATTTTATTACATGTTTTTCTAGTATATATTATTTAGTCAATAATTGAATTTCATATTTACAATTTTGTACGAGTGATTTGTATTTATTGAACAAATCAGTTAATTTACGAATGGGCAGAAGTAAATATTATTACGAGTTCGAAATTTGATTAAATTAGTGTATAATAATAGAATAATGTAATAAAATTTTAGAAGCTCTAAAAATCAGAGACAATTTTTTTAATTCTGTTTATCAAAACTTAACCAAAATTCCATAAGTTTCTTACAGGTGCTTGAACGTCGTTCCAGATCAGTGATTTTATTCTCTGCTATTGCTATAAAGAAAAATTGAAAGCTTTTCTTCACCTTTTTACAACGTTTACAGCGATTTTCGCCTAAACTAAAAGAAATTCACAGGACACAATCTCGAGTACAGGCTCAAATCATTTATCGCTGTGTCGATAACGAATTTCGAGTCGATGAATAAAAAGTTGGCTAGTTTGAAAATTTGCAATCTTAAGAATACCGTACACGCCTTGAGAAATGAGCTTTCCAAAGTCCCGCAAGAAGTTTTTTCTCCGTTAGAAAGGAGTTAAGGTCCCATTTCTCTTTTACGATAAATTCTGCCTTGAATTTTGCATTAAATTAAAGGCTATTTTTTTGGTTCCTTGAATCTGTCATCGAAGTAATCAATTTACCTTTCATCGTTATCAAAATTTTCCAGAATGAAAGTTGTATATGTATTATTTAATAAGTAATAGTAGTATTATAGTTATAATAACATAACTGTAATACCAGAAATCAATAACGTGCACCACGAGTGAATGTAATCCAATAAAATTGAAAAAAACTAATTTATGTTAATTTTATGTAACACAGATATTATATTGGCTATACAAAGTGGAAATTAAAAAGGTTCTTTAATAAATATGTAAGATAAAAATAAATTAGAAGAAAAAATTAAAAAATTCTAGAGCAATCATTAATTAGGCCTTAGGTTAAGACAGAACCTTAAATTGTATAATCATATTTATCAGTATATTTTTCCAGTATGTACTTTGGTTATTAATAATTACCTCGTGAGTAGAGTCGTAGGTTCGCTAAGCTCGTGTTAGCGGGAAGACCGCAGATCTCTGGGGGGGGTCTTAATTAATTTCCCTGATATTGATCGTAATTGTTAGATAGCAAATAATTGCTTCATCATATGTAAAATTACATAATTACTCCTGACATTATCTGCCTCTTTAGACCGTACATAAGTTGCATTTATTACAAATATCTTTATGAGAAAGAGATTTTATTTGGAAATTTGAAAATTAAAATTAAATTAAAATTTGAAAATTGCTAGATTAAAGTTTGTCCATTAATTAGACGTGTCAGGACTTACTTGCAATTGAAAGCTGTATTTTTTAATTGAATTATTTTACTATCTGTGGACGATATTAGGTCGTCATTTTGTAGTTTTCCATATAATTAAAGTACATTTATTATATGTCTCTTTATAGGATATTTGCTGCATATATATAGAATAAATAAAAAAATCTTTAAACAACGAATTAATTTAAATGTAATAAAATATTTGTACAAAAATTTCTTCCGGATGAATTGAATGTGTAATACACGTGACACACGAACTCGTGACTTCGCCAAGTCGTAAAATACCGAGAATGATATCATTTTTCGCACCTCTGAAAGCTAATTAGTACTAAAATATTCTGTGTTTATCCTGTTCTGTTTGATTCCTAATTTTTGGTTAACATTCTCAAGAAACTATGAGTAACTACGAAGTTTTGATAAACACCAATTTACTCAGTTATTTATCTTGTACTGAGGTGAATGATGCTATTGTGTATTGAAGTTAATTAATGCCGACGCAACAATTCACTAATTTATTTCATCTTTTCTGGTTTTATTTAGTTTATTATTTGAATTAGTTAACGGATTACATATATGTCATTTCTTTATCACATATTTTTGAATTTTAATCAAAATAAATGCTATACACTGCAGAATCTGAGGGGGATTTATATTTTTTGCCAGTACATATTACGTTCGTTGCTTTCTGTAATATTCTAATTACAGTTTGTGAATTTTTCATTAGCAGAATGTACGGCATAAAAAACCATATAATGCAGCTTATTTTTCATGCTCTTTATCCTCTGTATTATCTTTAATACTTGTAATATGAAATTACCAAATAAAAAATTAACTAACGGAAAAATGATTAACTATCACAAATAAAGAATTCAATTCATTTGCCATATTTTTATTTTCTTCTTTGAAAACTGTGAATCACGTTAATAGCTACATTAATTATTTATTTCACATACTATTTTAATTTCGTCTCATTAACGTGTCTACCACTTCATATAATTTTGAATCTCACGTGTAATCGTTCTGCGCGTGAATTAAAAAATGAATACAAATTATTTGGTGGTACACATTTTTGTTAAACATCGAACGATTACAACCCATGATATTCCCATAATGACATTATTAATATTTCTACACCGTCGTTGAAAGGTTCTGGATGCCAGGATAATGCACCGTTCCTCCATTTATCAGGAAATGCACTTAATGGAAGGCATTATAACCACTATGTGTCTATCAATTAATACCTGTATACTGATTAAACAGTTGCAAAGGGAAAACCAACCATCCGGTTTGAACGTGCTGTTCGAACGCCAGCATTATCGAGTCACCTAAATGATCTACTCCTTTATTACTTATATTTTTCAGTTAAAATTGTCTCGCAGCTTGTTCTTAATACATTAATTGTCATCAGACATGGGCAAATTTTATTTGAAATGTAAATCAACTATTTCTCATTTGAAGTAATGGCAATTTCAAATAATAAAAGACTTTATTATCTCTTTATTTCAAGTTCAAAGAATACCACTGACGGATTCTATTCGATGAAACTTTTAAAACAATTTACTTTGAATGGAAATTTCTCAGTGGAAAATTCATCCATAATAGATTATTGTCTGTGACCATTTAATGTAATTGAAAGAGGTTGTTTCTTTATTGGCATGAATTATGAAAAGGGGAAGCCTTTTATTCTTCCAGAAAATGTCTTTTATTAATGGATAATCGTATAATACAGATAAATCACTTTTTTATCTCACAAGAAGATAATAGATGTAATTAAAAAGTCATTTCGAAATTCAAAGTTGTCAGTATGAATTGGTTTTTTAACAGAATTAATCACGTATATGCAATTAGTTTTTACTAGGCTACAACGTTAAAAAGGTAATTACAACACAATTAAAATTCATCGATTTAAAAACACAATATTAGTGGAAATAAAATTCGAAGCGATGTTATTTCAAAGGTTTCTAATTCTGATTGTCATAAAAGAATGACATACCATAATATCGATTATTAACACATTCATGGCCTTACACGCAACACCGAGGGTTCGAACGTCCATGTTTCTCAAGCACATATCAATGCAAAAAAAAGGAAGGAAAACTGTTAATAGCACTATTATTATAATAATATCAACAAGTAAAAGTTACTGTTTAAAAATTGGAAAATTAAATTCCAGAATTGATTAATGGTATGTTTTGTATTTCCCCTGTACCATTGAAAACGTTAACATGTTGACCACCACATAATAGCAATTTTGTAGAATATAGCTATTTCACTTTTAATTCACATTTTCCATTTTCTGCGTAAATAATATAATTTGTATTATTTACAATAAGTTAATTTAGGTGCATCACTTAGTAATATTCTTTTGTCTGTTTATATCATTTAATTTAAAATATATAATACTTAATAGAATTGCTTTATCATCCAACAATTATACCAGTTAAATACTTCCATCTTTTTATTAATTGTAATAACATAATTTCTATTGCACTTTCTTTCAAACGAGAAGTACTGTTGTCTTTACTGCACAAGATGTAATCGTGATAATACCTGTTTACAACTTACTAACCCTGTAAAGGCAAATTCAATATTCCTTGGAAGGGATACGAGTGGCCAACGGTGAGTAATATCGAATAATAATGGCAGAAAAAAAAAGCTGGAAATGCGAATGACATTTCAGGAATTTAATATAAAGTCTGTGACGGCATTTCGAGGTAAGAAAGTTCATAGAAATGTAAATGAAAAAGTTGCTCGAGCTTATTGCATCCGAAACATTTGCAAAAATCGAAGAGAACACATATTTTCAATGAAAAATATTTTCAGTGTGATTTATTTCACGAGCAGACTTTTTAAAAATAAATGTAGAGAAAAATTGTTGCTTCATCATTTTATTTGTTGCTAAATATGCTAAAACGCGCTGGTCCATTTTAAGGTATATTCACAGAGATTCCAGATACTTTTATGGAGTCTTTTTATTCGCAAAAGGAGAAGCGAACAGGTGGACCTTTTTTGTATCCATACAATGTTTGGCTCGACTCGAGAGATTCTGAATGATATGCTGAATCCTGGCCCAGTTTCAAGCAATTCAAACAAAGTCTATTAATCCTTCCTTTATTGCTTCTATTTAATTGTGCTGGATCTACGCTGTACCAGATTCACACCCATTGTTTAGCAACAATTTAATGCAAGCTGAGATAAATCAATGAAATTCTGAAAGACAATATTATCTTTGAAATATTTAATTTATACAGTACAAAGCAGAAATTGTATAAAACAAAATTTTATTCTTTTTTAATGAATATAATTTTCATTTTTTCTATTATTTTGTAAATAAGTACTTTTAATATTAAATCTTTATGTGTTTAGTTCTTTTTTGGAGCGGAGGAAAACATTCATATCTTTCTCAGAGATATATTAATGCAAGCTGAATTTTATTTTTAGGAGATATAAATATATACTTTGTTGTTTTGTATTTTCACCTGAAAAAACATCGAAAGAAGAAAATCTTTGTAAAGTACGTAATAAATTAAAAAACTAATATTAACTAAAGTTAAGATTATTCTGCATTGTAGGACTAAAAGTTAATAAATGTTATTTGTTTCAATATTGTTTGGAATTTCTCAGATCTTACTTCATTAACACATTGACTGCTACAGTGAAAACAGACGTGTGTGTAAGTCAATTCCAATTATTAAAGCTTCTGTCGAATAATTTTCAAATGTAACCATTCAAATTATTAGTTTGCACTATTAATCTAATACTAGCAACATCCACGGTTTATTTCATCTTTTCTTTTATTAATTATTTAATTATATAAAATTTGAAGTTCCGGTCACCAATGACCACCATGGTAGTCAACGTGTTAATAACTTCATTAATTTAAAGTTTTATTTTTGCTTCACACATTCCAGATTGTTTTGAAATTTATTTCATTTAATTATTGTTGACCATATCTATATAGATTTAAATACTGAATTTATGTGTATTCACTAAAAATCTGTGTACATATGATTTCAAGTAATAACTGGTTCGAAATTGCCGTCGGTAGTGCACAGCTGTGAATTAATTTTCGTCTCAAGCAGTTAAGAGAGAATTCAACCGGTATTAAATTACGTGCTCAGATATTCAACCAACATTTGCGGTTTATTTGTGTGTAAAATTTTCACTCCCCTGATTTCGGTTTACTTTTTTGAAAACAAATGATTATTGGAACGATCTATATAATTCATGCGTTGGGCCAATTTATCGTGTGAATATTATACCGATGGTTTTTGCCAAAGGGCACCACAACCAAATGGTAAAAATATTCATATAAAATCAGGATTAAATTGTTCGAAATAAAATAAACGCGCAAACGGATATACATATTTATTTGTACCAAGCGAGGGAAAACGCTGAATATTTTCAAAATAAAACGTTCGTTTTATCATTTTTGCTCGTCTTTTTAAGATGAAATGTGAATGACGAAGGTCCAAGGTAGCTCACTAATCTCTACTGCGCCGTCGAGATTTCACGTGAGTCGACATGCAAATCTGAGGAGTTACGGGTGCACTGTTCCAAAGTAGAATAAGCATATACATATACCCGTTTAAGTCGGCTCGTTTCTTGCATGTTAAACGCGCGTGTCCATATCCATGTAAACTGCTTTTAGGTTTGAACATCTTCGAAATAGTCTACGAAAGGATGTACGACAAATTCGGGGATCAATCTTTTTCCGTGTTACTTCTCGGCTCATCGTGTTTCGTTTTATCCCCACCAATCGGTAATTCGCGAACGACGGATATAGTTTTGTTAAATCGGAAACAGATAAAGAAACAAAAACTTATCTTTCGCTAAAACAGAACCGATTTTTTGAATTTTGCTTCGAAAGGAAACTCTCCCACCGTACCCAATCCCTTTTTCAGCCCACACCATAAATGCATTACTCGTCGATGTTTTTACCTGACGACCGAGCAATATTATTCGACAAATTCTCGTACATGCATACAATTCAACAATTTGCAAGTATTTTTTCATTGTCACGCGTGTACAATAAGGGATGATCAGATTTTATTATCAAAAAGGTTCGAATTTGTTACATTGTGTCGTTAGTATTACTAATTTTGTGACGAGTTCATCTGCTAATTGTAACAGGAAACGCTGTCTTGGTATAACAATGAATATACAATTTCAAAAGGGGTCATTTGATCCCGCTTGGTACGTTTGGTGTTAATTATTCATAGATTTCTAAGTCAAAAACAAATCACTCTGTACTTGCTGAGTCTGGTCCCTGGAGTCTCAAAGAAATTCGTTTCGACGGCCTGAAGGCAGTTTAAAACAGATTGACAACTTTTCTAAAGACGATTGCGAAGAAAAATCTTTTCGTAGCTTTTCAGCGCTGTATAAACGGTGTAGAGTGTATATATAGAGGTGAAAAATGTGTGCTGAGAGTTGGAAAATTAAAGTTTATTTATATGTAAAATTGGATTTTAAATTTTCTGAACTTTCTGAATGGGCTGTGCACTGCTGCGAACCCGGAAATACATCGAATAAGATGCAAAGGATGTATTTATTTGTGTATCGAGCACCGAACGGTTCATTTGTATTCTCGAGTATCGCAATTAAACAAGTGTCTCATGTAAAAGAATTATCAACAAACTCTTTCAGGCTTTTCCTTTTATTTCGATGAATTTTTATCAACATCAATTTATTTCTTTGAAATATTGACTGCTCCCGGTACAGTGTTTAAATAAACATTTTCAAATATTCGAGTTAACATCAGAGCGGAGCTGTAGCCAGCAAACAGGATCCATAAGCGTTTTATTCATTCCATTGTAAACAAATGGATCAATGTAAATTATATGATACGGTGCGACTATTGCACGCTACATATACGTCATTTATATTTGACAAAGCGAGCTTTGTCACGTGCTTACCGGTTTGCATTCATTTTGCGCCGTCCATGATAATATTAGATGCGGCCACGCAAAATCCCAATTAATTTCCCTTTTAACCAAATGATATCGGAATAAGGGGCGGTAAGATCGAGGTTCAAACTAATCTTTAGCTTAAAACGGGATGTACCGAAGAAAAACGCTGTTTCACTTCCATGATGTGTTTTAAATTTGTCTTTTTAAACACATTTGTATTTATCGCACACGGAGTACAGTTCTTTAGCAATTATGGGAACAGCATGGTAAAAAAGTGAAACTGAAGTAAAAGTTTTCTCAACTTTGGTCTCTATTTGAAAATGCAGTACTCTGGTTCCAAAACTGTTTGTTAGTTGCTAATTGCTTTCGACATAAATATCATCTGGTATCTCATTGTCAGTCATACGGTACTTAACGTATCAAACGCACGCATGTCAACGTCAACGAGTGTGTATTAGGTTCTTGCATATCAAACGGCGGATTTCGAAATACAGAATGTCTCGATCCGACCTGATGACATAATAGTAACACAATAATAGTTAATTTGAAATATGGACTTTGATGGAAATAATTACACAATACCTTTGATAACGTTTTTGATATAAAACGGTTAGTCATCAGTTGCAGGAAGCAATAATATTTGATGGTATAAAAGTAGCGTAAAATATTGCTCGTGCCACAATAATTTGAAGCTTGAAATTTTACGAAAATCGCAATATAAACATTTCATCAATATTCTGCATATAAAATGTCTCATTTGTCGTTGGAATAAACAACGAATCGATAGTTG
Organism: Anthidium xuezhongi; assembly: GCA_022405125.1. NCBI lineage: Eukaryota > Metazoa > Arthropoda > Insecta > Hymenoptera > Megachilidae > Anthidium > Anthidium xuezhongi. Next base: position 2,321,840 of record CM039641.1, on the reverse strand, counting down.
CGACACTTTTCATTGTTTCCCTGCTATTGTAACGTGAAAATAATATATGTGCATTTAATATGCATTAAAATAGCGAAATTGACCTAGCTAGTGAGAATAATTTAATAGCCCAGAAGTATTTATTTAATTCCTTCCTTGTAGTATTTTAGTTTCCAACTTTTTCTTAAATCTGTTTCACTTTTTATAATAAGGGTTAGTTTTTTATTCCACTTGGTAAGTACTATAAGTTCCTACAGTTTTAGACATCGCTTTCTGGACGTTTTGTATAACTATTCGTTCAAGTTTGATTGTAAAAATAAAGAAATAAACTTATTATGAAGCAGGTCACCCATGATCGATATCACGGCTTTAATGTTATCAAATAACTGTCAAAGAAAGATAAAAGTCGAGAAAATTTTATATTTACGTGAAGTGTCAAGTGGAAAACTTTTCTTTGATACGTTGACTGTCACAGTGAAAATAGACGTGTGTGGTAAGACATACTTAAATTTCAATTATTATGATTTTTATCAATTAACTTTCAAATGTAAATTAAACATTTTTTGACCTTTTCTTTTATTAATTATTCAATTATTCAAAATTTAAGGCGCTGGTCACCGGTGACCACCGTGGCAGTGAACGTGTTGAAAACATAAAACCATAACGTGTCTGATTACATATGGTCACTTTCACTGTAGCCGTAAACTTGCTGACCTTATGAAAGAAGTATAACCACTGAAAAGTGTTTATATTAAAGAAGATACATTGTTTTTTTATTCACTTTTGTTGAAACCAGAATAATTTCAAATGTTCTTTTCACGGCACAACGCCGAAACAATTTGATACTATCCAGCATAAGCTAGTACAACAATAAAAATGATTGAATTGAATTTTTCTAAAAAACAATGATCGATATGACTAGTACAATGCAGCAGAACAAAACAAAGAGGAATGATTTAAAAAAAACAGCGACCTCTGAAATATTTCGCTTTTTGTTCTTTTAGGAAGCAATTTAGCCGAACAATTTTTTAGTGGTACAATCCTCAGCATAACTAGTGCAGTACAGTACAATCAAAAAATGAAATTCTTTTTATCTTCAAGAAGTGGGTTATTATTAATAGTGCTATCTTTCACTTTGTAACTATTAAACTGTCATAATTAATTTATTTGCTATCTGCACGATAAACAATTGTAAATTAAACGGAGACCGTATGGTTAATGAAAAGGTAAACGGAGGTAATAGGTTGTGTTTGGACACCTTCAAAGATAACCACACATACGGCCCACTATTGTAACACCAAAAAGTCCAAAAAGGAAATTAGATGACTTAAAATTCAATCTTACGATGTGCCCTGTCCACCATGTCAAGTTTCTGTAGGGAATCGTTTTGTATTTAAAAGTTATTAGAGATTACACCTTGACATGGTAATTTATCTTCGCCAATTTTGCTTTGTTATTAACACGTTGACTTATACAGTGAAAATAGACGTGTGTGGTAAGACACAATTCCAATTATTAAGGATTCCATCGATTAATTTTCAAATGTAGCCATTTAAATTACCACTTTACACTATTAGTCTAATACTAGCAACATCAACGGGTTATTTTATCTTTTCTGTTATTAATTATTCGATTATAGAAAATTTGACCACCACGGTCGTCTTTGAGATGAATAATTACCCAAATACGTAATACATAGCAATTTTGGTGTCAGGAGACAAGTGATGGGCCATTCTTCTTCCACGGTGCTGTTTCCCTCGGGAAAGCCTATGTACATTGCTCGACGGTATACAGTTATATTATTGACGAGCGACGCCGTGTATCCACACATTGTATGCTACAACAGTTTTATTGCATGCGGCAGGTAGACAGATATAGCGATGCGTCGGCGATTGTAACAAAGACGGATATCGCGACAATGCATCGTATCGATTCGATGCCCAAGTTACGACATCTTTGCGTCGTCGTCGTCGGGATTATAACGTTATAAACGGAACGCGGTTAACCTGTTTCGGACGAAAACGATCGTAACCGGGAACAAACCTTTACGACGTCCATGGATATGAAACATCAAACTGCGTTTCGTTGCTGCAGAAAGCTATAATTACTGGCAATAGCAGAAATAAACTTGGGGCGAATAAGCAAACGTTCCCTTCTGGCCAGTGCGAAATAGTCGCGCAACATCGTAGGGATGTTAACGTGTTCATTCGTCGAACGGTATACGGAATTATTCTGGCTGGGCGACAGAAATCGTTGCATCCGTGTCGCCGAGTTTATGCCGCGGTTTCATAGCGTTTTTGAAACGGATCGTTCGACTGCAAAGTTATTTGGACTTGACAAAGTAGCGAAGCTTTCTGTTCTAGCTGGCATAAAACGCGTTGCCGCGTATTTTGGTACAGCAATTTGTACTCTTCGCTATGAAATAGAGACCGCCACATGTGCCCTCGAATTTATGCCACAATTTAATCGCGTTTTTGAACTGAATAAGTAAACTGTGAATTCATTGGAACAAGGTTAATTAACATTTTATTGCCACTGGCCATAACTGTGAAACAAAATTAATTACAAATAGTCGAATACAAATACACATTTGCAATTACGACTATACAATAATTTATAACAAAATACAATAATTATTTCTTAACATTGCCTAAAAATATATGTTATAATTAAAAGAAAATTAAAAATCATTCACCTGTAAAAGTTACAGTATAAATAATAAATACAATAATAATTTAGTGATTAAACAACTGTGCAGCTACAAATTACTATGAAATAAATTTGAATACTAACGGTTTGATCTTCGAGGACGGGTAGAGAGTTATGCGGGGTCGATAATCCGATTATGAAAACAAACCACCGAGCTTGTTGATCCTTGTATTAAAGGTTCAAATTCGAAGAAGGTCGAATGTGTTCAGTTATACCGCAGCTGCCGAGGGGTTCGTGTCTATAAGAGAACTACATACCGGTACGTGTTTTTAAATTGCGTATTGCGCATTTAATCATCCTCATGTATGTTACCGTGTGTAATGGATGTCTAATGGGTTCCATCATGCCATTGCACATCCGTATGAGGTTATATTATTGAATAATCTGGCGTGGCTTCCCATATGATTGGATATGTGTATGTCTGTATTCCAATTTGTTTAGTTGTGTTTTGGTACGTGTTAATGTACCAAAGAATACTAATCTTTAGTATTAGTATGTTTTATAACACAGTTCCTTATATGTTTAAACTTATGCTTCATTTACATACATACAAATATATTACTAATTTCCTTGGCATGGTTTCTTATGTGTTCATGCATGTGTGTACATACGTATTCCTGTATTTTCTGACACACTAGCTTTTACTGTTCTAATATATTAAGTGTAGAAATAAGTTCTTTCCGGTTTTTTGATAACATAAATATTTTATTCAGAGAAGAATATAGAAAGTTAATCATCGAAATATTCGCCACTGTTTTCTATGACCTTTTGCCACGATAGAAACTCGGTGACTCATTGTTTTGCCTGGATTAAGCATTTCATAGTACAGAATTCTATTCGTGTCCCACCATATGCAGAGTAACACTTTTTTTTACATGAATATCAGGCTTTGTGGTTAAAGGTGGTTTGCCAGGGTCCACCCACGATCTTTTTCGTTTGGGATTCCTATACAATATTCATTTTTCATCACCTGTAACAATCTGATGCAGGAAATCTTTGTTATTGAAGCGACTTAGTAAGTTTAGAGTCGTCTCGTCTCGGTGAATTTTGTTTCCTCTGGATAACACATGGGGAACCCATCCTCCGAATTTCTGTATTTTTCCAATTTTGTGTAAACGGATAGATACTGCTTTTTGTGCAACGTTAAGGTGTCTTGCTAGTTCTTTTTGCGGAAGAATATCTCACTACAAATGATCATAGTAAACGATTGAAATTTGTCGGAAAGAACTTATTTCTTTTTTCATGGTTATGCACGCTTATTTCTTTCATTTATTTACACACTGAAATATTTGTAAATTATAAATACTTGTCTCTTGCGTGTATGCACGTAGATGAATAAAAGACAATTTTCACAATTTGAGATATAAATCCTTTAACCTTCGTAATTATGAAATTTCAGAAGATTTGTTGTGGATGGTCCTGCTGTCAGTCGCACAATGGACAATGATGCGGTAATGGCGCGAGAGGATCTGGTCGTCCGTGGATTATTATTTCTGGGTCTACTCAAGGATGCATAGCGAGTGCAGTGGTGCAAGTCAACGATCGGTGAGTCGCATGTTTTATGATTCCTCCGATCTTCATCATGTCGTAGGATGAATGATCCGAAACGACACGAAGATTGGTTGTATTTTCTATTATTTTGAAGCGGACATTGTGACCAAATATTATTGTATCCGTAGTATAATAATATTTGTGAGAACTGTATGATTGTGTTCTATTTTTGTTAGATTTATATTTACTTACAGTCAATTTTTATCAAACTTTCTCTGTGGTTTTAATTTTCATTGCTATCTCCACGTGGGTGCGACCCAATATCTAAACGGTGTAGCTTTTTACAATTTTTTGAAAAACTTATCTTTAGAAAGCAATATTGAGCAGAGTATTACATTTCGCGTTTCAGTTGGAGTTTTCATTCGTATCCCAATATTTTTTAAAAGCTTAATAGTTGAGACCGAGACCAGGTAAATAACACACCCTAATATAGCTTACCAGTTATTAAATTGATAAGATCTGATGAGAAATAGAATATTTATAATTTCCATTTTAATATTACGTCAAATAAAACTGAAATTTGAAGCATTAATTCAAACTAGCTAAAACTTAATTAAACAAAAGAAATAATATTACAAGTATAATATCTGTATCTTTGGTTTAAAATGTTCATGAATTTATAGAATAAAATATTATGCACAAGCTCATTGTTAAAATTATTATTTAACAATACAGTTTTTCTGATTCAAATAACCGAACTTTAATACAGTTCGCTCAGTTTCCTGTATTTCCAACCGTATTTCCCAGAATGTATGTTTCGTTTACAGCATCCTCGTTCGTTGAATTTATGGATCTGCTTGATCAGAGCAGGTTATTATCCCTTCTATACATACTTGCCAACGCACGAATAATTCAAAGCCGTAAATACATTGCACAGAGAATAGTTTGATCGCATTGTGACAATGCAAACCGCGTCTAGCTTGATTTCCCCATCCTTATTTAGTTCGAATCTTAATAAATCTCTTGAAACCTTTCGATAATACGATTCTGGTTTTTATTGCGTCATTTGATTTCTTATACAACGTCGTAAACCAATCAGATCTGCTGCAGATGTAACGTATGTTTTATAGCCCGATATTATTTTAATCGAGAACGGCAGAACCTGTTTTGTTTTCCCACCTTTATATTCTTGTTTCCAATATTTCTTTAATGCGATGGCATGCATATTAAAATGACATTTATATTTTCATTTTATTTATTTGAACTGAAATCCTGAACTTGGTATTCGGTTAACTTTTAACACACAAATTTGTTTCTTTTAATAATTTTCTCGTTGTCAGAAACACTTAACATTCACAGAATTAAATTGATAAATTCAGAAGTGTTTATGTGAATTAATTTGTTTAATATTTCTTGATTGGTGTTGTTAATAATGACAAATTGCACTTTCCTGTCTTTGTTTTTTTTATTACAAATAGCCAATCTTCAAATTGTATGAAAAATTACTACTGTTATTTTAGGAAAGTGTATGTAATAATTAGCTTAATTGGTTATTTCGTCCCTTACGTGTGTATTAAATCTTTGTACAGTTCTTTGTAATACTTATGCTAAAACAGCTTATTACTTTAATTGCTTTGCATACAAACTATGGTTAAAAGTTGACTAGCTTTCACAAATAATATTTTCTTAACTAATGATTTTCATTGACGTACGTTTAACACTTTGACTGCCACAGTGAAAGTAGACGTGTGTGGTAAGACACACTGAAATTCTAATCATTATGATTTCTATCGATTAATTTTCAAATGAGTACTTTACACTATTAGCCTAATATTAGCAATATTCAAAATTTATTTGATCGTTTCTTTTATTAATTATTCAATTATTCAAAATTTAGAGCGCCGGTCACCGGTGACCACCATGGCAGTCAACTTGTTGATAAAGCCAACGATAAATTTAAATTCCTTTTTCAACATTAGTCTGACTGTACTCATTTCTTCCTTGAAAATACATCCTTCTCAATAATGTATTTAATTACCAAGAATTGGGTTATTGTGGTTGAAATTCCCTGCGTGACATGTTTAAACACTTCCGCTTTTCTTTCCAACGTTACCATTTAGATAGGTTCTTTAATCAATAGATAAGAATCAAGAGGTACACGCAACGTTCTGTTGCGTGTACACAGTTCCATGAGTTCATTTATAAATTGATATGAGGAAAAAAAGCAAGTACTCCCTATCGTTCCTTACAATTAAATAAAACGATTTTCGAACAAAATTCTTCTCGTCTGACGAAAAATAAAAATGAAACGTGTAAGCAAAATTGGGAATCAAATTGCAATTTATTATTGCAAGCTGATAATTTATTCGTTTGATCAATCAAAATTGATATTCAGGAGAAAAATTCATTTACGATTATCAATATCTGTGCAGTTTCCTGTAATATCGTTGCGTAGATTTCTACGAAGTTCCAACTGGAACCGTGATTGGACAGGAAGGCATGATCGATTTTAGGTATTCTCTTCTTTACCGACACCGGAAATTGCGCAGACTCCAACATTTCCGACTAATCTTGCGTCATTAGCCGAAAGGATATGAATGTTTGGCAGAATTAAAAGATGATATTTCCTTTGATTAAGAGTTCTTATTAGCATTGCAAACCTTTTTTGAGGCTTCTGAATAACTTCGAGTAGAGCAATAAATTATTATACGGATATTTACAGTTCCTGTTTCCTAAACAAATATTTTTTTAATCTTCTTTCATTTATATGTACAAGCTGATATTATTTATCCTGTTACGTTAGAGTATGATAAATCCTTTTAGTATTTTTTGATTAAAAAGATTTCAAGTGAAACTATCTTTGTTTTTATATAAGTATTTTGTACTTTGTCGGTACTTTTGTAACATAACATATCAATCATATCTTTTATACAAATTTCGTTAATTCAAAACAAATTAAGTTAAAAGCTTCATAAAAATGATGTTTAAAAATCGTTGCAAATTACGTTAACGATTATTTAAATAAAATATAAGATGTAAGTTTTTAATCATATCTGATCGCTTTTTTCATTCTCTCATTTCGATTTCATAATTTGTTTAAAGAAATTCTAAAATGATATTACCACAATTTCTTAATACAACCAGAATATACGAGATAATCGATTAAACCCTTTAAAAAGGGTTAAAAGTAGAAAAGAGAATTAATCTTTGTTACAGATTCTTTTTGTACTCTTTCCAACAACTTCCTTCTTTCGAAATGAAAGACGATATTCTCCGACTAGCATTTCAGTCAAGAATGAAATAAAGAACATACTTAGTGCCATTTATCTCTTTCAACAAATATTTGTTTTTACCTCGGTTCCTTCAATCTGGCACAAACATTTTGTACTGTTCTATTTTATTTCCTATTTTTAACTTCCTTTTTCTTTTTGTTTCGAACGAAAATAAATGAAGAGAAACGTAGATTTCTCAACAGTGAATTATCATTCGGATTCTCGTATAACCATCTGTGATACGTATTCTTTTAAAATAATTGTGATGATTTATTAAACCTTAAACATTTTATCGTTCTGGAAATTTTATATAAATTTTATTTTGATATTATAATGATTATTTTATGAAGACTTATTTGTATACAGGAAGCGAATTTTATTGTATAATTTTCGCTTTTATTAGCAATCATAATTGTAATTTTTTCGTGAAGTGGCTTTTCGAAAATGCAGCATAACGGAAATACAATTGATTGGCACATTTTCACCGAGAGACGCGAAATTCGCTTCAACTCATCGATAACAATTTCATCATAAAAAGGAATTTTATTTCATGATTAATTATTTGTACAAATTTTCCGATGAAATGATATTTACGCGTTATTTCTGTAAATAAAAAACACGTATTATACTAGAATCGAATTATTATGAAATTGGTACGTACTTATTCCAAAAATAAATTGTTGCAGTTCCTTTTTTATGATTGTATAACAATAAATTCTTTGCTCATTGCAAGGTAACAGCTTAGAATTAACTTTCAGTAATTATAAAAAAAAATGGAGTGAAATTATTCTTTATAAAACTATTTAATTTTAATTATTAAATTACTTTTATTCTCTGCAATGAAAAATGCGTAAAAGATTCTATTACGGATCTCATGTTCCGAACGTAGGATCTCGAGCAAATTCTGTTCCGGATAAGCTCTCGAACCAGTAACTAATTTCGGGATTCCAATTAGTCGGCGTTCAATGTAAATCAATCTGCTGGACACGAGTACCATAACGAACTCGTTAAGTTTCAGTACGCGATGGCTCGTAAATTTGTGTGCTGTAACTGTGACCTTTGACAACGAGCCGCTATTTCACCTGCCGGTAATAAGCTGCTCGTAAATATAACTCGTTAGAAAATGGTACGAGGCAACGATCGAATTTCCGTAAAATTCCCTTTAGGATAAACGCTACCGAACATCCGGAATCGTATGTATGTATGTATCTAGACGGTGAGCGATATCGGGAATCTAAAACGCGTTCAAAGATTTATCAGTAACCTAACGCTCTTATCGGTAACGGGCGATATTTCAGTGCCACTTTAGAAGCCGTTTGTAAACAGGGATGTTCTATCGGAATCGTGATTTTCCTTTGCTAAAATCTCAATTGTAATCAACTGTCTAGTAAGTTTTCCCAGTAACGAAGAACTTTCTGCTTGGCAAAAAACGTGACGTGGTAATTATAAAATAGGTACCGCTAATTGCTCGTGTTAATTAGAGAACTTTGCTTTCGTATCGATCTCTTTACTGTGGTGCAGAACGAGAGCCGCGAAACGAGTATTGTAACTGTTAATTGGACAAATACGGTTCTTATACGCTGAACTCTAGTGTGAAATTGAAAAGGGACTTTTGAAGCATCGTATATAGAGAGTTCAAACGCCATATGGTATTAAGCGTACATTACAATATGAAGATATCATTTTAACTCCTATTAAATTGATGTGTACTTTTAACCTTCTGCACTGGAGGCAATTTTGCATATGATTAAGTCTAAATTTCTTTTCCAATGGAAGTTTGAAAATTTAAAAGCCTTACTTTGGGATAAAAGAGTTACAAATACTAATGATTTACTAACTTTTATTTCTTTCACCTTAAAATTTTCATCTGGTGAAATATTGAGACATTTCTTTTTAAATTATTTCAATGCAAATATTCGTAACGAAAATGAACTTTTAATTGATTGAAACAACCCTTTCAAATAAAATATAAATCTAAATATAAACTGTTTATATTTTATGACATACATCGTTTTTGCAGAGCACATTGCTGTGTACGCAAAACTATGTATATTGACGTTAATTGAAATCTTTTAATCCCTTCCAAAATAAATTGCTCCAAATTGCTTTTTACAATCTCCTTTTTGTACATATATCACTTTACATACAAATCAAAAGGGAAAATTTTGAAATTAGGATTATAAAAGTATATATGAAATATCCATTTTTACTGCCCTGGCTCAAATCAAATTTCCACTCAGCTCCTACTATATTACCAGTTTTCTGTATGTGTCATACAAAAAGGAATTAATTTAAATCTTTATTTTCTTCCTTTTCTACTATCACCTTTACTTAAGATGAGGACCTTTATGAAAGTCATTAACCCTTACAGACGATAGTTTTACAGTTCAAATTTATACTATAAAAATTTCATAAAATTGATTTGATTCCAAAAAATTTATTCAAAGATAAATTGACTATTCATATATTGAATTTAATACAAAATCAGTAAAAATTGTTTAAATCTTATTGTATTGAGATACAATTAAATATTTTGTTAAATATGAAATTCAGGATCAATTAAGGTGCATTACAGATACCTAGTGAATATCTCTAAATAGAAATACGTATGGTAATTAATCAAAATTAAATTGCAACGTTCTAGAACGAGCTTTGAAATTTTTATAAACAGATATATTTGCATGAAATAATTAATAACCTTGGTAAAGATTCATTACCGATTGTACTTGTACCCTTGATCTGACGTATGTGTCCCTTTAGGCGTTAATGGGTTAACATCGTCAATACACAAGTATTGTTTTACGATAGATTGGGCACTAACAGTAGGCTAATATCGATTGAATTGCGGCGAGGTTAGAAGAAAGCCGGTTTTAGGCTGCGAAAAGCTTACACCCTTGCCTGTGGTGTCTGAACTTTGACAGCATAAGCCTAAAGGCAAGCATTACTGTCGCTTTTTCCCAGTTGACACGTGTCCTTCGGCGTGTAAACAAAACTTTCGTCTCGTTTCTTGCTTTCATCGTTTCCCCCCTTCGCGAGCTCCTCGTAGTATCAACGAATTTGTCGTTTCTTTTTACCTTTTTTTACGCTTTATTCGTCCCAGAGAAAATATAAGAACGCTGTAAAAAGACGTTTGTATTTACTGACATACTTTTGGCGAGTTGCGTTCCGTATGAGAAGATGCTGATACGAGTTAAAAATTTTGCGAGCAAGCATTTGTAGCGTAAAATGTTTCTCAAATATAGAATAATAATTAAAGGAATCACATTGATTGTCACAGTAACAATATTATTGAAAAATGAATAACAAATGGGTCGTTATGTCCAGTGTTGAGCATCATAAGTTTTTCTGGAGAAAATGGCGATCTAGCGAAAGGAAATCCCACCCTTCGTCTTACACACGGAAGTTACTAGACATGACGATTAACTTAGCCCACCGTTCATTAGTGAATTACTAAATTACTGATTACTAAGCCACAAAATTACTAAATTACTACTTACTAATTACTACTTACTCCACATCGCTGTTTACCTTAGGGATCATTTGTTCAACGAATGAAAGAATCAACGGAATCCCAAGTTTTGGAGAAAATAATAGTTAATTAACGATATTGGAATTAGACTACATTTGCGAATAATGCATGTAAGCAAAATATTAATTTCAGGAACTTCTATTTAAATAAATGAAAGTTCATCGAATGCATCGAAAGTATCGAACCAGTTACGTCTTTCTGTTACTCCGGATAAGATACAGTTGCTACTATATGTATATCCCTTACAATTAAGCTATTTTCATGATCGCCGATACACGTATCAAACTGATAGCACGGAATAAGCCGAAGCCACTCCGTAAAATGTTGCTCCCAATACGGCTTTAAGTTCATCGTGTACATTATACTAATTAGTCTAAGAGGTTCGTTGAATATAGCTTGTTTCGAATACTCTGATAATTAGATGCGACTCTGCAGTTTCGATCAATAGTTGTTAGCCGTACGTAACAGCGTCAATTTGCGGTGGCCAAGGCTTTCATCGAAGTTTATCGGACAAAGCTTCCTTGAAATGCCTACCAACAATAATTAGACGTCATGATCTTCTAAGACATACGGTGCGGGTAATATGGGCATCAGACTTCCGTAACGTATCCTTATCAGCATTTATAGTGTAGTATTTTCAATTGAAATCTTTAACCATTCGATATTTGTCACAAAACTATATGTAGGTTTTGCTTAGAAAGATATATATATTTCAAAATTATCAATTACATTATTCATTTATGTTGTTTTGTTATGTCAAGAATCTTGATACTTCAAGATATCTTATCGTTTTCTTAATTGAGTACCAATAAATTTGAATCGAGGACTTTGCAATTAAAGGACTAACTTCATTTTTAACAATTTCAAGTCAATTAAGTCTTGTAATAATTCATTTGTATGTTTTCGAATTCGCATCAAAGGCGTATCAAATGACGTAATTGAAAAATCGTCAAAAATAGAGCTGCAATATATTCAATTGTGGTCAGAATCAGTTGTGATCAGAATCTAATCAGTTAAAATTGTAGGATCAAATATTAAGTTCCAATATCTTTTCACACTGTATACATCTTTGTAGTTTTAAACAGTTCAAGATTAACCCTTTGCCATACTTTGACGAGTTAATGGCGCAACTTACATTTCAAAAGTTACAAACCTAACTTTTATTTTTATTACAATTGGATTTCAAGTTTAATTACAACTATAATTGGTATGGTATACTAGTTTGATATTGCAACAATAAATATTTAGCTTTGTCTGATGCTCCTGTGGAAAAAATGATATGGCAAGGGGTTGATATCATTTCACTAGATATTTATCGTTGAGAAATAAAACAATAAATTACCTTAAACGTATAATTATGTTTGAATCGATAGAAGTTTAAAATAAAGATACGTTTGTTCATGTTTTTCTGACGATACCGATGATTTACTACAGTGAGAAATGAGAGCATGGAAAATTTGAAGGAAAACGTACAGAAAAAAAATGATAACATCCAGCACTTTAAAAAAAATAAAGGAATACTTATGTGATAGCGATGACCTACAAAGATGTGTATAAGCAATAAAACTAAATTATTTTGTGGAAAGTTATATAAAATGTGTGACTCTTATATATCACAAAAAGGTGGAAAAAATATTTTTATACTTAAATGGCAAAAATTGTTTTAATAAAGATTATCATAATTTGCTACTATCATTTTAAAATTATTATTTCGATTAGTATTAATACGTGTATAATATAAAAACCATTTTAACTGCGCAGTATAAAAAGAAAATCAAAAAACGGTAGGTCAGCTGAACGTGCTATGAATTATATATTAAAAAGTGTTGATTGCCCATTTGATTCAAAGGGCGTACAAATGTTCTTGTCATAGATCACTCTCAAAACCTTCGAAGTTTCCTTCGAGTTAATGAGCAAAGGTTCACAGTGTTCGTTTGTTAACGTGATCCTGCCACTCGGGTCAGCGTCTTTGACAAGCAAGTTAGCTCGTTGAACTTTAACGTTATTACAGCGTTTCAACGTTTCGGACACGTTTCCTTGCAATATATCTTTTCGAGCATATAGCGAACTGAACGTGGCTGTCTCGAGTTTCTTGCGATTGCCATATTATCGTAACGAGGAAGTTACGACCCTCGAAATTGTTTCGGCTTCCCAGCCGGTAGACGCTTGTAAGTCAATTAAGGAGCTAGTTAAGTTCCTGCGAATACTTAGACGTTGTTGGGACACGATGTCGTGTTAAACGACACTGAAATAAAACGTTTATTTGTCGAACATTCTTAAACAGGGAGAGTAATACCGTTGCTGACGAAGCAATTATGTTTTCGCGTTATAGATGGGAGAAAACAGGTAACAGTTTACTCTGAAATTCGAGGGAATCAATGATTTTATCAGAATGGATATTTAATTTTGAAATTTATTTTACTTTATGTGCAAAGTACGTAGATTGAGGAATTGTAAATACCAAATGAGACAAATTTTAGTAGAAACAAGAACTGTTTGTTTATTAATTTTGACATTTATACTGTTTGGAGTTTGAATTTTATAAATTTTCAATATTTGCTAGTTTTGTACACTGATTTTGGAGAAGAATGAGTCGGATTAGTTAAATTTGTTCATTTGTGTAATATATTTTTAACACAGAAATCACTGTTATTTATTCTTTGCTTCTTCACACTTTCTGACTTTAATGACGTGTCTACAATGGAATTATGGATTTCTTATAAATATTGACAATTTTTTACGATCACACATGAGCTGCTAGAATCGACAGCTTTTGAGAAATAAAAAAGAGCCTGAAGCTCGAATTTTTAAATCCTTTTAAACAATCTATTTATAGTGGTAGATCAAACTTAAAATGTGAGAAATTGTGCTAAGCCTGTTGCAAAATTAAATTAATTTTTGCGCACCATGAACTTTGGGTTATTAGTACCTACTAAAAAATTATGTAATAGTAACAAAATTTTTAATAAATTTAATTACAAGTTAATTGATTATCCTGTTCGATATTTTGTGGTGACATGTAGCTTAATAAAGATGACTAAGGAAGAGAAAGAAATGAAAAAATGCACATTCCAATAATAAATTCAGAAATGCGCTATTACAATATACTATTATTATATTTATTTAATTTCATTCGCAATTAAATTTATTATATAATGTTGTTGGCGAATATTTCTTCTTTTTTTTTTTTAATGAATGCGTCTCGGAGATTTTAAATTGGGATTGCGCTATTTTTGTAGAAGTTCCTGTATCTGCAATAAGAACTCGTATCATCAGCGTGGAATAATACCGGACGTGCATGCATTATTGTCGGAATTGTAATTCCAAGTGTGTCGTTTTCATGCTTATAAATCTGTGTTTCGCCATGCATTTGTATTTAACGATATGCGCTATGATATTCTGTAAACGGCGCGTTTTATTTATTCTCACGTGTACGCAACACGTTGATGCATGCATTTGTTTTGCAGTGAATAAATTAATCCGCGATTTTCAAAGAAGCCAGGTATCTTCTCACAATATACCACTGATTACGTAAAAACTTTTAAAACAGAAAAAAACAGTCATGGTTCTATAAATAAGTAAAAAACATATTTTTGTTTTTGTAAAAGTTCAACGTAAAACACGCTACTAAATCATTCCACAAACTGCATGATTCGCTATTTAATAGTTTAATAATTAGTAATCATTTATTTTGTAGCTTATACAGTCAATAATCATTCATTCTTTATTGTTATATTATTTATTGCTTAAAAGTGAGAAGGGTAGACACTATGACTTTATAATTAAATAGTAGCTGAAAATTAAAAGCTATAATAAATTTTATTTGAAATTTCTTTTATTCTTAACGTTTTTTTGTTTTATTTTTCATGAAATATAATTAAAAAAAAGTCATTTTTTTTTAAATTAAAGATATATGTAAAAATAGGAAGGTCATACCTGCAAAATAACACGAATTATTAGATAAAAAAGTGGTGACCATAAAAAAATCATGTTTCAAATAAAGTTTCTAAGATTCAACAGGTTCTGTAACAATTTGACCGTCGAGCAGCATTAAATGACTTTTAAAAATGCAATTATCTCAGAACGAGATGTTTGCAAATACGATCTTTTCAATTAATAAAGCAGAGAGTGACTAGCAATAATTTGAAAGAATACCTGAATTAACAAATTAACACTTTGACTACCAGGTTGCAGCTATTAAAAATTTCGTTTGGTAATAATTTTATTTTTGACAAACTTTATATTCTGTTTCTACAATACTTTGGTATTTTTATTATTCATAATTTTTAACAGGAATATTTTTAACCAAACAAACGAAAGAATTCCTAATAATATAGACAATGGTTTTTAATGGAAATTCAAGTGTCATCCATATGGATAACGTGGCAAGTTTAAAGATGTATATTACAATTGTATAAATCGTATCAGAGAGTTATTACATTTCTTTCTGAAAAAAATGTTTTGTTTACAAATGATTGTTTCAAAAAAAAAGAAAAGAAAAAAAAGAACGAAAATGGAATTTTTAGCTCGAATCGACGAAGAGCTGAAATATGGATGGTGAATGAATATTCGTTCGGTGTTGATCGGTTGTCCATTGATCGAGCGCAGCAGGTGAACGAGAAAACGTGTGGGATTAATTGAAATTCGTTTATGTAAAATCCATCACCGGCGCGCAGATGAAATGACATCGGTTGTCGTACGCAGTACTATTCGCCTTGTCAGTAAAGCTCTAGTTCCGTTTGATTCACAGCCAAACCACTTTGACGATATCTCGCTGCAATGTATGCCAAGTTTCGCTAGAGTAAAGTAACTCGGTGAGCATGTAGAAGGTTGCCGATAAAGAAGAAGCACGAAGAGTAGCATTTGTTCTAAATAACAAAATCTACTCTTCATGCTCTTCGAAATATTTTCATACGATCAGAATCAAAATGTTACATTAGCTTCCAACCGTTTCAAGCTCAATGATGCCATAATAATACCATACAAAAATCGTATTGGAAAATTATAATGAATTTTTAAATATCTTGAGGTTTTATAGTGGAACTACCTTTGATGCACATTTTTGGTAAAAAAATAAAAATATAAAGCTTTTAATTCAGTTTCACTATTTCTTATATATCAAATTAATATTGCTTAATGTATTCGATTTTGATATGTACTTACAATAGTATATAAAAATATATAAAATATATAAATATTACAATTTACACCAAATATTGTATATCAAAAAATAATTGCTTCGTTCTTTTAAATTATTTTTCTTGTATTTTTCATTTTAAGTTAAAATAGTAAATTGACTAAGTTGTGCCGTTTTTTCTTTGTGCTATTTAAATCTATTGGTTTTGATGTTTTTTTGTATCATTTGAAATCGTGTAACGATCACGCAAAGTATCTTAAAGAATTCGGTGAGATAAATTGATTAAAATTTAATTCTCGGTAATAATCCCATTATCGTAATTTAAATCTAATCAAAATCTTAATATTTGCGCAAGAAATAATTACTTTAGAAAATTGATGTAATACTTCCTCGGAAAAAGTAACGAAATTTAATTAATTAAAATAACGACCATAATCGCGTAGTTTAATAAATTGCAGCTGATGTAATTTCAGCGTTTTTGTGGTTAAGGTTCATTTCGAGAGAGAAATTAATTCAAGATTATCTTAAATAATAACTCGTCGATAAATCTTTGAAATAAGATTATGCTTAATTAATCGAGGTAGAGATCGGTGAACGGTAATATCAAATTTCTGTGAAATTAATAACAGCGACGAAAAATAATTAATTTTTTGAGAAATAAATGATCAGTTTTTGCGGCTTCCAATAAAGGTTCATTTAAAATGAATTTTTACATAAAGTATATGTTCAGATTGGAAAGGTTTATTGATCAATAATAGAACAGACAAATGATATCAAATCTAAATTGAAGTTTTCGTAACGGGAGGGCAGGAACAAAAATTCTATGAACGTATCACGATAAATTCTAAGTCAAGATTAGTTTAATAACTTATCGTACAATAATGGATAATTGTAACAAAATCATTCTGGTTTGTTGACTCTGATAACTTGAATCTGCTATGTTCGCGCCCTGAAGAGAGTTGGTGAACTAATCCACAAGTTTGGAATAACTATGCTCGTATTTGGGAATTGATTTGTAGTCGGATTTGGTCGATGAAAGCCGTATTTCGCTTGTATGAGAAGCACAACTTATTTTAGAATTTAGAGTAATAAATTAAGAACTGCGCTATCTATTGCGATACCGGGATCCAAATCACTTTATTTAAATTTAGATCAAATCAATATATAAGACGTTTGCTTTTTATTTTTAAATGTGTGTGTTGGCAGTGGAAAGATACAGCTTATAATTTCTTAATTATAGTTACAATATTATGAAACCATTTTACATAATTTGGATAAATGATTTATTACTAATTTTTATGTATCTGCAAAAAGTGACAGACAAATACAAATGTAATTTAAATAGAATAATTATTCCTAATACTATATTATCTTATCCGTGATGGTACGTTGCTCACTATTTTGCAACTAAGTATTCTCGAGTTGCTGCTATGTAATCTGAAAAAGTTCCGGAGTGCAAAGGGTTAACATTAACAGTCGAAGACGAAGTAAATAGGGCATCGGTATGAAATACAAATTTCGTACAAATACAATATACGTAGAAGAAATGTCATTGAAAATGCGGATACGACTGCAATGCACCGCATGTCACGATCGCTTTCGTGCCAAAAATTGTAAATTGTGTTTGAACCGAAGTAACATTTTTGGGACGCGTACATAATTCAAATGGTAGTCATTAAACATTAGCTTGTCGCTCGAATATACAAATATTTTAAAGCTGAAACATAAAAGAGAGGAAAACCACATTCAACTAAAATTAGCTACCACCATTTAGTTTCATTATCAGACGATTTATAGGAGTGTACTAATGAACAGTTATTTTTAACCATCAAAAGAAGCACATTAAATAATTATACTATTGATAATACGCTCGGGCGCAAATTGAAACTCGATATCAATGAATATAAGAGGATCAGGTTGATCGAGCAGGTTGTATAATTTTACAAGACTCAGTGTTTAAATACTAATGAACTTTAACCCTTTCATAACCAGCAAGTTATATGCGTCCACTGCAATGCAAAATCCAATTCTTGTGAATGCTACTATCTAATAGAACGTTTAAACGTAGCTTTTTATAAAGTATTTAAAAATTTTCTTTTTTTAAATGTTTGCCTTCGTTTCATTTTTTCTTTTTTCCTTATTACTTCCGTGTTTCCAATCGCTTTTGTTGGAATCAGTTATTTTATTTTTAAGAATTTCTACATTTACAACATGTTATAACATGTAACTTTGACAAACAATTCCCATTTGAAGACCATTATTTTGTTAAATAATAACGCAAGGTTTGCACATTCGGTTACCAATCTAATATCATGGCATAGCTCCTACGAACTGCAGGCAATTATCGAAGTGAGGTTTACCAAGTTCGAAAAAAATCACAACTTATATTTGCTGCTAAAAATCGGTGCTCCGCTGCAGCAGGAAAAGTATCGCCCGATATATTTATAAACGTTAAGAATAGCCCGCTACTAGCAAGAGGAATTGGAAATCAATATTTAAGCCCATTCTGAAGGTGACGTGACTAGGCTGGATTTGCGTGCAGAAAGGAATAGATAACAAGAGTTGTATTCTAGAATAATGCTTTGTGTATGTTGAATACATTTAGAAACGCTCTGTATATAAACTTCATTTAAGAAGACCAACTAATACGGTTCAATATTCTACGATCCTTGCACAAACGTTGTATAAGCATCTTTGCAAGAATGTGAACCTTAAAAAGGCCATTAACTGTATAACTGAGTGAACGAAATTTTATACTATAATAAATAATTAATTATATTAATTGAAATAAAATCGACCAAAAAGAATAAAGGTGACTTTCATGCACCCTTAATATCAAGAATAGTTTAAGTCACGAAAGCAAATAATGTTTATTTACAATTTGTAAATAACATAAATTTAATTTTGAGTTCTTCCATTTAAATCTGTTAATCTTTGAAATGCTTTCATGGATATTGTTTCTGCAATATATAAACAATTTCATTTAAATGTATTTTAAATTTTATTTTAGTTAAAGTATTCTTGTATACATTCGGTAGATTGGATTACGATTGACCTGGCATCCGGTCATGGATTAAACGTAAATGTGTTATATACATAGGTAACCCGTATTGAATATTTTACTGTGTAATTAAAATCCAAGTACCATGGAACATTTCTGAAATAATAATTGAATTAACTAAGGTTGCGTTCATGTATATTCAAATCACACAAGAACTTCTGCCAAGCTAGTACTAATTAGTTAATTTGTTCAGTAATGCTTAAAGAAACGCTAATATTGTCCAAATATTTCTATTTTATTATTCTTAAAATTTTATTGATTCCATGACCAACAGATAGAAGTTTATTTGTTCGACTCGTTGATTGTAATCGCTATCTCGGGTAGGCACAAAGCTTGACCAATACTACTGTCGGTCTGAGCTAGTCAGTGAATAGCTACTGCACGAACTACCGGCTCTTACTACCATTTTCTCTAATTTCATTAGATTAGAACTTAAATTCGTAGCGAAAAAAATCACGAATAGAATCACATTATAAAATATTTGATTTTAAGAAGAAAAGAAAACAATGCAAACACATTAATCCCTTTCTGTATTTATAATTCAGTGACTCTTTCTACAATCGGAATATTTCTTTTCAAATAACACAGAAAAATAATATTTTAATTAGTAAAGATTTGGGCTTGAATCCCTATTCAACAATCAAATAGGTCAAATATATTTCTTCTTATCACCGCATATTCGAAGTAACTAACCCTATTGGATTACTATGGAATGCTGAAACGATATCACTTGAGACTGCATAGAAACACGAAGGAAGGAGTCGAGGGTGGTAGCGGTATCCAATTTGCACCGTCTTATCCCATCCGTGACTAGCCCAAAGCCCTTTCCCCCAGGTTCTTGACGGCACATGCTGACGTGGTAGTGGGATCACCGTATCTCTCTCTCAGACACAGCACTTAAGAGATTAATGTTTAACATTCTAAAGGTGCGTTTATACGAAACGAACAAGAATGTAGGTTGGGAATAGGAACATTCATTTGTGCTTGTTCAATGAAAAGAACTATCAAGAAAACTGTTCCTCAATTTCTTGATAACAAAATAATTGAATGCGATCGAACGTTCATGGAGATTAATTCTGATAGTTACGTTCCTTTACAAGGTTTTCTTTTAAAACATGTAAAAAATTGTGTTATTCAAATTTGAATAATGTATCAATGATAATTTGGTCTATTTTGGGAGAAATTTCACGTAGTATAGTAATGAGCTTATTGTAAGAATCATACGATACATATCTAATTACTGAAATACGTGAAAATCAGGAAGCCGAAGGTTCAACAAATTTCGTTCTTACACAACTACCCAAAAACAGAACCGTGCTTCGAACTTGCCAGGTTTGAAAACGTGAGACGAGTAACGCGAGTGCTAATTACCACGACCTGCTGAAAGTGGAGCCTCGTTTCATGCATCGCGTACTCTAACTTGTAAAAAAGTATGAAAATTGAAAGCCTGAGAGCTGGACGCGTATTTCTGTCAATAACGTCTCTTAAATAAAAAAAAAAAAACTAAAAATTAATATTCCAAATAAAAACGTTAGCATCTTCTCGCGAAACAAAAAGAATCGATAAAACTTTTATACGACTAAATAAATAAGGGGGACCAGAAAGTATTTCAATTTCGAAATTTCTTCTCTTCGTTCCCATTTCTGTCTTTTTTAATCCGGGGAAACCTTTAGTATTTCCTTCCACAAAATTCCCGCAGTGCGTTCTCCCGCGGGTAAAGTAAAAGTTTCTGCGCTTCGTATCGTTTGTTTCATTCAGAATATTATTTCAAGCGCGGCGAACTGTTTAATTCACGAGTTCGTTCGCGGAATGTGGAATCGCGACAGCTGGGAACATCGGTAATTCTTCTAATTCTCCGCGGTGGCGGAAATTCATACGTAGAAAAAGATATTGTCACCTCGAAGAGTGTTCCAACTTGTATAATTAATCGAGGATATTTCTCTGGCTTCGACTAGGAGCAAGCTATCAGCTTGTTAGCGAATTATCGTGAAACACGAGCGACGAGGAATGCATCCGTTAAATTGAAGCGTGTGCTCGAACGAACAAACGACGTATAGAAAGAAATTATTCAATTTAATGAGTGTAGTGCATGTGTGCGGAAAATCGATTTCATAGAAGGCGCAGGTGAAACGAGTGATTAAGAGAAATCGCCCTGAATTCGTTTCCCATCGGACATGAAATATGAATTTTCGATAATGTTTTTATGATTCTTTCAAGATTTGATTCTTGATAGCAGTTTCTTTATTGTTCTTGCTTCGTTAGAAATGAACTGGAAATCATTGACATTTTATTAGACAAACATTACAAAGTTTATTTGTATTAAATGAGATATGTATCGTATGTAGCAAGGATAAACTGCTGCATCACATCAATCAAACACTAATGTCCCATCAATCTACGTCAATTACGATCGTAAAGTAGCTACACACAAATTGATTGAAACGTATAAGATAGTCTATTGACTATGATCGCCTTAATCATCTTTGTTACTGTTAGAGACAAAATTTATTTACAAAAGTTTATGTACATGATATCAGGGGGATGACAACATTGTGCAGTTGTTTTTAATAATTATCAATGTTAAAATTACTCAATTTTTATTAATTTATTATTAAAGAGTGTCTAATAATTTAATTGAAATAAATATGAAGGTTCACAAACATAGCAGTGAATCTTTAGGTATTTTTGGTTAAAATTTTTAAAATCGTTTGGACAATTTTAACAATGACTTGAAATTTTATAATAAAAAATGAATAAAATCTGTCTCATAATTTATCTTCGATCCATTCACATATACTAACTAATCTTCTCAACCAAAATGAGGCAGTTTAATTTTTTAATGACAGACTTTCATATCTTGGAGAAATAATATTTAAGGATATATTTTACAGTTTGGGAAATAAAGAATTGAAAAATTTGAGTTGTTGCTATCTTAGTCTGCTAATCGAGGGTTAAATGCAGAATAACTGAAGAAATGCTCTACCGTACATATCTCTTTAAGGTTTTTATACGATAATAAATTCCCACTTTTATCGTCACGTCATAAAACGATATCATTTTCACGACAATACGACTTATAGTTTTCACAACGACAAGTATCGTATTTTGTGCCATCGTAATAAAAGTAAGCGTTACAGTTAAATGAATTTTAACGATGTAATAATGCAAAGACAAAGCAAGCTTCAATGGAAAAGGCAGTTCAGTAGTGGTTGCAATTACGTTTGAATCGTTTCTCATTAGTCAGATCGTTCAGCGTTTCAACTTGGAAACCAATTCTTTCGTGAAAGAATACGTTTCTGCGTGTAATTGCGTTAAAAGAATAAACGAATCCGAACGATGAAAAAAAAAGGGAAGCTTTTGGGCAAATTCAATTTTTACAGCGGTTGTACGGTTAACCCGAGTCTTCAGTCTTCTTGGAACAGTGAATTTTGTAGATTTCTTTCACCGCCCGGAGCTCCCTTACCAAAACGCTCTCACCCAGTTTCTTCGAGGGTCGAGCTACACGCTGGTAATACTTTATTTTCTTTGATGTTGCAGGAAGAGGTTCAGGTTCCAAATATCATCCCATGCTAACAAAAAGTACAAGAAACTTTCGTAACAACGTTTTGTTTAATACATTTACTTCGAGAGTTTCAAATTCGGTGTTCCGTATTGTAAATAAAAAAAAGCCTCGATTAGCTTTTATCCTTATTTGTTTTACTTACAATTTTTCTTCCTGGACAAATATTTGTATCAACAAATAATTTTTATTCAAAGTAATCGTTTGTTGGAAGAATCGCGAATTCAATCGCTCACCTAATATTATTTTCGATGAAATAGAATTTGCATTTGAGGATTGCATTTTCCTTGTTTACATATATTATTTAAAATAATTTACTTTTCATTAGAAGCAACTTGACTGTGCAGTTTGTTTTCGAGTAAACGCGAACTCATTAGCAGCGGAACATATTTTTACCTTTCAACGCGTTTCAAAGAGGAGGTAACAACTTTGTTTTTCAGCCGTTTATAATGAATTTTTTCAACGCGGAGGGATGAAAATTTCACCAGTTGCCGTTTCAACGACAGTCGGTCGGTTCTTGTCCTTCTTGTAAGGTTTCCTGTTATCCTAGCAACGTTTTCCTTCAAAAACTTGTCCACGCGAGTGCTCTTGCTGCACCTCGCAAAGGAATGCTCTGTTCCATCTTTTATCTTATGCTTATTGCATCGCGTAATTGCGACTGTTCTACTTTCGTTGTGTCTGTCTTGAAAGGTACAAAGGCACAGACACGTCTCCTTCGGCATCGACCTAACGATCGTGTTGAATACTAAAGAAATTGCGTTAAATCTTTCGCTCGAGTAACGTTTAATCAAATGACGCTCAATGTTACACGGAATAATCGTAGAGACTGAGACGAATTATAATTTCGCTCGTGAAAAAACTTGAAAAGTGGATATTAACGGTACGAATAGAAGAACTTCCGTTAACCAACAGGTACCTGGACTGGATTCTTGTCTGGCTTAAACTGCAATCCAAATTTCCATCAGATGGTCGCGAAATGTCATCAAATTATTCATCTTCTCGCAGTTTGTCGTTAACCTAGCATATCTAAAGGTATCTTTAACATCGATTATGCTTGGAAGATAACATTTGCAACTGTTCTCAGCATCATTCTATAGATACATTCTGGCTGCAACCAAATTAGTTTTCCGCTTGTCTGCAATGTTCAGTTTCAAGGATACGGTTTATCTTCTCCTTTAGAACATGTACATAGCATTGGCCCAGATTAAGGAACGACTACAGTTCCGTCTTCCGTGGTCGTTTTAAACAAAAGAACCAATTTGGCTTTTCTCCACCTTTCCGTACCCGCTGTTCGTTCATTCGATGAAAAACTGTATCGATCCTTCGATTTAAAGATTTGACATTTTCTTTGCCATCGATTCTTCAATGTTTTTTTTAGACTTTATCATTTTCTTCTGTGGTAATTGCATCTTGGATTAACAGTTAGTTAGTTAACGTGACATTATTGTATCAAGACGATAGTAAGCTTATTAACTTTGTATACATCTCCTTCATATATTGTTATATCTTCTTATAGAAGTATGTGGCACCTCTTTCTAAGAAAATGAGCCACCCTATGGTTCTTTATTCGCGTGTTTCATGAATAATTATAAAGCTTATAATCTACGTACGATAGAGTATTGCTTTTCGTCTTCTCTGCTCCTTTTTGCATCTGAATCGGATCTAAAGTGGTATCATTCTTATTCAAAAGAAATCTCTCACAGCGTTTTCAATTTAGATTAGGAAACCATAATTCTACAAAATTATTCGCCCACATACTTGATTATAGTTTCTTAATTAAAGAACAATATGTCAATTGGTATGATTTGTATTCTTTGAGCAAATGTTACTTTGTGAATTATTTTAATTTTATTCTTACAAGTATGATGTACAGAGTATCTAATTATATACAGATTGGTTTAACTACCCGTGAAAATAAAAGGATTAAACATTTTCCTAAGACAGTGCAATGCGAATGTCACTACGACACTGTACTCGTGTAAATTGTTTTCAAGTGAGGTCCTTGAACTGCTTTCACTACTTGGCTTCTGGCAATTAGAACTGTTAGAGGTTTCCTTGTGCAATGTGTATCGTTTTAAACAACAATTCTCCGATCTCGTTCATCGAGATGTATTTTAACAAAACCAATCAGCGAAATGATTGTTCCGTTAGCTTCATTTCGTAACAAGAACAATTTTAAGCACACAGAAGTTGAATTAAAAAATAAAGAATATTCTTAATTATACAATTTCTGTTGAAACATTATTTTTCATGAAACTTTAATATTTCAAACTTTTATGTAGCTCTCTCTCTTGTATTGGATCTCTGATTTATTTCGGTTTATCGGCAAGATCCAAGACAACGAATTGTTTGTAATACATTAGCGATTTATTCAGACCGAAAAATCTGAACGGTTAAAGCATGGCCAGAACTTTTAAGTAACCCCAATATATTCTTTTTTTGGCCTCGTTTTTTTTTCCCGCGTAGCTGACTAAAAGTTCGATTATTCAACAAGGATAAGTTGGACAACTTCTCGAGCTTTGTTCATGGATCAATGAACGCAGTGAATCTCGCATACTATGGATTGACGTGCTGATGCACACGCATTGAATCGGAACGATTTCTTTGAAAGAGGTCTTATAGATATTCGATGGCTGAAACGCGGCTTTCATTAAAACTAGGTAAACCTGTAGCCCATATCCTCTCGCTGTTATGTACCTCGCTAAATGAGCCAGATACTGTTCCACGATATCAACCGAGCTTTTGTACGTCTAAACAAAGTTTTATGCGTTTGCTGATAATATTTGGAGAATTATTTCCTGTTTCATTGATTTACTATGTTATAATTATCGAATAGGTTCCTAGAAACCGTGTTATATGAGGGTGTTGTAGGAGGGCTACCTGTACAGCAACTACACGATTATAGATAACTTTGGTATAAATACGAATAAAGAATTGAAAAGGAATTATTTTCTACCTTCGTGATATATTAAGCGATTAAAATGCAGCTGTCAGATACGAAATTTGCATTCTTGCAATTAATTTGAGATGAATAAAATGCTCTATTTTATCTAAATAAAACATAAATAAATTTCGCTTGTCCAAATGTTATATCTGCAAATCATGTAAAAAAATGTCACTGCAAAAGTCTTTACGGCATTCCGTTGAAATCTGCATTTCTGCACCTAGTTCGCTGCATAAAGGTACGCAATGCAGAGTCGGTGAAGTTCGCTAAATTGGCAAAGGTGACTTGCAACATTCTCGTGCGCGCTGCTTCGTAAATCTATTCGTTATGCGGCAGAATTGTCCGCCGCGAGAAGGCAAACTTTCGACTTTTTCAAGTTTTAATCAGACTTTAAAAAGATTCCAGCAACGATCAGCGAGCGAGTAAAATTACTTTGAAACAGCTCGGTAACGCGAGGCTTACGAGTCCTCTCGGTGGATGTTCCAAACGAGATTGTCAGGTGAAACGCATCCGGGCAAAAGAATTTCAATAAAGGATAACAAAGGGACATTACTCTGTTAAGAACCGTCAGAAGTTTCAGCCGTAGAAAGGAAACGCATCGCAGCTACAGAAACTTGATATTTGTGTGTAACGGTATCGATGAAACAAGTGGTCCTTAAGGATCTCTTTACTACATTAGCAATCCGATCGCGTTCGACTTCATCGAATCAGGACACCCCGCGTTATCGACCAATAACAATCCATTAGCGTCCCGATGGCTCATATTTGCCGGTCTATTATCATCATTTTATTTCGGTAAATATACCTGCCAATTCGCGGTGATGCTTCCCTAACATTTATCGGAAAATTCTGTTTGCAATACATTTTTCCGTGTAAGTAGCAGAAAATTAAAATGAAATTGGTTAAAATCGATTTAAAATGGGTTAGAGTTGTTATAGATTCGAATAAAAATTGATATTTAAACGGGCAATTAAGATTACAGAGCAGGTAAATTTCAAGCTGTTGAAATTTAATATTTTAAAGGAAAAAGGTGTTAATTACCTATGGTATACGTCGCTCCATCCAGCTGGAAAGTTGCACTTTTGCATTTCTTGAACAGCTTTTGATGTGGATACGATGGTGGAAGCGGCGGAGGTGGTGGCCCCCTTGATTCCTGCTTACTCATGGTGTTTCGTGCACTTTTAATCACTTCTTGATCATGAATCAGTCGTAATCACTGTTTGCTGTCTTTTTGTCACTCACGATCGATAATCACATATCGTTTCCATCATCGTACGCATAACTAATGCTGGAAAAAGATTCGTGAAGTATTTCATAAAAGAAACGAGAGGTAAATCGGGGTAAAGATGTTAGACAGGCCACCGGTCCAAAGCATTCATAAAACTAAAATTTATTTGCAACAAAGAAGCGAGGAAACTGTTGCTGATATTGTTTCTAAGGTTTAATAGAAGGCTGTTTCGACCGTGGCTAAAAAAATGGCTAGTTTACTATGGGCTTTCACATTGAATATCAACCCCCTCGCTCGTAAATATGATATTTACAAAAAGTGTGCCACCACAAGCTTTTGTTTCGTAAATTTTACAAGCAGAAATAAAAAGAATGGTGAAAGATTCTATTGAGTTGATAACTGAATTCATAAGCCTTTTATTGTATATTGAACTTTAACAAATAACAGTTTTCAATGAAAATTAACCCCTTGCCATATCATTTGTTCCATAGGTGCGCCAGACGAAGCTAAATATTTATTGTTGCCAATTAATATTTACCATACCAATTATAATTGTAATTACACTTAAAATCCAATTGTAATTAAAATGAAAGTCAGGTTTGTAACATTTGAGGTCTGACTCGTCAAAGTATGGCAAAGGATTAATATAGCTCTTCTAATTCTCATTTTCATTGGAAAACAAATACTATTTCCTAGCTTTTGATATACGATAACGAGGTAGGTCGAAGAAGGGGGAGGGGGGCGCAGAAAAAGGAAGCAATGCTGACCACGAGCGAACGCGCAGGAAAAACTACGTTATCGAAGGGAAGTTGACCGACGTGTTAATGCAACTGATATGCAAATTCTCGTGCTTATCACTCTCGTACGCGCGAGACGAACGAAACGTTCCCGGTGCATCAATGAAACTTTCGAAGCACCAAATTCCCAATGATCGCCTCCCGTTTCCGTAACGTTTCTCCCGGAATCGGGCCACGGTGCAGCCGCAGTAAAAATCTCGCGGAGCGCCAATGTTGTGGCACTTTATCATAACCGTTTCAGGAGGGCGGAGATTGAGGTTGTATCGTCGAAGGTGGTGTGGAGGTTTGCCAAAAGCGGCAAGGGGCAAAGTTCAATCTCACTTGGTAGACCGCGAGTCCCGATGAAAATCTATCAAACTACACGACCGAGGGAAATCGGTGCCTTGACATTCCCGACAGCTGCATCGTATACGCAGATTTGTGTGTACGTACAGGGTGGTCTAGTAGAAATCAAACATCTGAACATCCTTTTGAGTATGAAGTTTCGTACTCAATTACTTTTGAAACGGGTGTAGTTTGGAAAATAATTTGGTGTGATATTTCACAAGGGGCACACTGTACGGTTCGGATCAAAGTTACTCCTTTCATAAATAAAATGTTTGTTTGGCTAATTATTTATGAAATAATTCACCAAAAGTAGGGAGAAGAGGGTTCTAAACGAAGTTAAGACGTCCTATTTCTCTATTGATGTTATTTGATATTATTTAGAATCTGTTGAAGTAACTTTAGTGAAAATGAATTAACTTTGGAGTTACTTTTATGAAGTAACTTTTGCGTTTCACCAAAACGGCAATTTCGTTAATAAAAATCTTATAATAAATACTTTCGTATAGCCAAATAATATTCTGAGAAAAACCAACTGGTTTGATGACAATATCAATGCGACTTTTTCAAAAGGAAAGAAAAACTGCAAATGGTGGGAGAACTAATTTCTGTTAGCCATTAAATGGTTAACCCATTAAATATTACAATAAAAACAGTTGGCACTGCTTCAGTTATTGGTACTTCTGTTGCTTTTACGCAACAGTAAAATTGTAATTAAATTGCATCTCTTTTTATCTTTCTACTTTTTATGCCAGTAAAATAACACATATGTGTAATCGCATTAGACACTGCTAATTAAGAATTTGTACATATTTATAGAAAAACTTTCACATAAAAATCACATTCAAAATCAGCTTTAGTCAAAGAGAAAATATCCTAAATTTTATAATAGAAGTAAACTTATATAAAAATAGCAATTTACATTTTCGAAAAGTGTATTTAAAATACAAATCTGCTCAATGTACTTAGCTTTATACGTAATGCCTTATAGAATGCATGTAATGTTACAGTCGTTTCCGCGTACTTATTCAATTATGTTATATTTGTAGTGTTATCGATCATTTTCAAAATATTTAACTTGTCGTCATAGATTGTCATTGGGATGCTTGCCAGGTCTCGAATTCAGAGCCCCAAGAACGCTATTGGTTTCGTCTTGTACCCGATTATTGCCTGTGCTTTGCTCTTCGTAGATTCCCTGATTGAGAAACTCAACATTTTTTTTAATTTTGCCGATTCAATCTCCTTTCGGGGTATCCGGTCGTTTATAAAACGAAAGGTCATGCGTTCGATACCGTTTTACGATCGTAACGTTAACATCGATCAGTTATTTATCCGTTAAACCGAGCAGGATTGCTCGTTCCAGAATTTGGTGCCGGCAGAGGGGTGAGGGAGAAACAGATGGAGTCTTGCTGTGGGAATTGAACCACCAGTTCAGGACCACAGAGGGGGAAGAAAGTTTTAACGGGAGAAATTTACCTCGATTGTTTGTTATGTCGTTACCCTTGTCTTTGTACCATTTAATGTAACTCGTTAATGTTACTTGTATTTTCTTTTTTCCCTCGACACTGTTTCTTTGTGTAAGTACAATCAGAATCTTTAGTTGCACTCAAGTGTAATTAATATTTTTCTATTTTAACATTCTCCCAATAGAAAAGCGCTTTTAATATACGGGAGCAACTTTTTAAATATTTTTATCCACGTTCTTAATTAGCTGAAGTTAGGAATTAATTCGTGACTTTAATAAGAGGATTTAGTTTACTTTTAATGAAAATTTTCGGAACTACTTGTATCTCTTTGAGGAACCATTTGTTGGGTTATACTTAAAATTAAATAAATTATACAAGCTCTGTCGGATTAATTCTTACTGGGTAATGGTTAATTGTTCAGGCATTAGATTAAAAATAGGAAAGGGAAGAAAATCGTAATCCTAGCAAAGACAACTTACTATTGAAGTAATATACTTTCAGCGTGTTCAATATTTTGAATAAGATATATTGTAACTTTGTTTCTTATTTCACACTTTATATGAGTTACTTCGCGTTTCTGCTTATCAATGTTTAAAGCTCAGCACGGAAAAGAAGGAAAAGTTTCAAGAAACTTTTCTCGAAATAGGAGAAGACATCGATTTTGATTTATTGGAAAAACGTTTCGCACCTGAGGAAAATTACCATCAGGAAAGAAAGTCTCATAAAAAATTACTATTTCGATCGAGCTGTCGATGCTTTCTCGTGAATACACCTTCCGTAACAGAACTTTACGTGAAGAAATCATATATTTTCTTTACAATGCACTGTGTAGCATATTCTATTGTTAGATCAAAAAAGAATAGAACGAAATATGTTTCTCAAAAACGTGTACTGTTTTTTTATCTTTGTTTGATTTGCTATTCAGATTTGACATGGAGATGAAGTCAATATACCTGGGTCACAACATGGCGTTGGGAAACCTTGCATTTACATATTTGTTATACGAAATAGAGTAGATTTTTTTAACCCTTTCCATTCGATTGTCCCCTCGAGGGACAATTTCTATATTTTTTAGTAGCAAACCATTTATGACGATTAAGTAGATAGTCATAAAATAAGTCAATGAAAATTTATTTTATAGCCCGAGTTTTATGGCGAATCATTGCAATATTAACCTTCTTCACTCGGTTGTTCTCTCTGAGGGGACATGAAAAGAATGCAGGTGAATTTTAAAGGAAATATACCTCATTTATTCTTCTTTTTCTAAATTTCCTCCCAATATAATTTAAATAGAATAATTATTTTCAATACTATATTACCTTATCGACAATGGTTTATTGCTCAGTAATTTGTAACTAAGTATTTTTGAGTTACTGCTAAATAATCTGAAAAAAAATTCCCGAGTGCAAAGGGTGAAATAAATAATAAACTGTTCTTCCACCAGGAATCGTATGACAAATATTAAATCCCACTACACGAATCAATTTTTAACAGACCACCCAGTATTCGAGACACACTTTAAGCTGCGAATTCCAACCGCGTGAAATCGCGGACAGCACTCATGGTGCTGCGATGTCACGTATATTGGAAATCACTGCGGTCCATGGTACACAAGTGTCCGTTCAAGTGTCGCAAAACAAATGTGAGGTCACGCGGTTCTTGCAAATTGCACGTTCATGGAATCGAGTAGTCACCCTAATTCCCTTGGCTATACCGTCCACCGATAAATCGCTAACAATCCTGGGTAATTCTTCGTTGTTCTTCCGTCTTTGTTTTCCCCCGGCACAAACGATAAGTTGCGACGTCTCCGCCCCTTTTCTCTTTCCGGTTTTTCTTTATCCACAACCATTTCGTTTTTTGGATTCTCCATCGTTTATCCTAGTTTCACTTCTTGCATGCCGGTCCTTTTGCACCTTTCGTTCAGCGGAGTCGTACGAGATCTTTTCTGTGGCTCGATCCTTTCTTTTTCCCAATTTTCCTCTTATCCTAAATCTGCTTTGTAACATGCACGGTCTGGTAGTTCGTATACCTTTCTGTCTATGTTATATCAAACGGTAAACCGAGTTACTTTTCTCATGCACCGTACAATTTTAAGATTTTTATCAAACTTTCTTGTATTTCTTTGTTCGTCTCTTTTTTAAGCGAGAAAAGGTACCTTTCGATTTAACTTTATAACCAAATTAGTATAATTTAATCCCAGTTTATCTTCATGTTACTTTATTGGAAAAATAAAAGGAATTTGTAGAAAAGAAGTTTTTTTAGCACAAATTGGGTCTGATTTTACGGTGCCTGATTGCACAACACACTTTATCTAACTTATGACTTTAATATTGTAATGAACATAAATGTGTATTATATTATTTATTTTATTTATATATAAAACATTGAGGGTTTTCATTTATGTGTCTGTTACGCAAGCGTATATGAAAGCATATTGGATTGTTAAGGGTTGAAGTGGCACTAGATTTTTCATCAGTGTATACCAGCATGTTCCAAGTAAAGCTTGGCTTATTGTAACATACGGCTCATAATTTTGTTCCAACCAGTCCGGGTTGTCAGGGTATATGTATTATAAAAAAATAAACTTAATCCTACAACTTGGAAATTTAACGATAAATCTAACTTCCGTGAAAAATATTGCAGTTCATATTTTAAAGTTTGTGTAATCAGCCTTCACAATGTATGTCTCATGATATAACTTTCGTTTCTAAGATTTACTTATGATTAAAATATCACTTACGAACAAATTAATATTACAACAAAACACATTTGAAGTAATTCTATTTCAAATTCTGCAATGAAAACTTAAAGAAACTTAAAGAAAAAGATATTCAATCGTAAAAAATAAAAATCCTTAAACTTTTAAAATTCAAGTCATAGTGAAAAATAAAGCTTAACGAAGGAACAAATCGTGATTAACGAAGCAATTGTGAGGTATTAAAAGATCGCGTAGATTGGTATAAAAAGAAACTTACAATGGATGTTATTTTATTAAACCCAGCAGGTGGATTTTGCTCCCGTTAAAATAATCTCTACGCTATTAATCTCTAATTTCGTCCTTTCTGTCTCACATATTTTACGTTCATTTCGTTACTCATCACTTCCATCCCCGGTTTTCGCTTTTACGTTCGTCCCTGCAATTTCGTCACTTCCTGTCCCCGTTCCATGTCACCGTTCTTTGCCCCTGGATCTCCTCTTGCCCTCCGCCCGACCGCTCAAGAGGCCTCGGTGAATTAATAGTTCGCGTGGTATACGTGACTCCGGAACCGAGTGGCCATGTCGAGTGCACTTCCTCGATCGTGACGTATCCCCATCGTCGAAGGGCAGCGGTGCATCGAACGAGGGCTGTGCTTTCTCACCTTTCATCGACGATTCTCAGCCCCCGCGAAATTACGCCGGGCGTAGGCAATAACAATTCTGGGGCGTCTACCGAATCTTTTTCAACCCCGACGTTCTCATTTCGTTTCTAATAGGCCGAGAGTGCCTTTGAAGGATCGTTCGAATCGGACGAATTGATTTCGAAAAACGTCGGCTTTACAAATTAGTTCTGAATTCCTTCGCTTTTCGGAAAGCGTTCACGGCTCGGTAAAACCTTTGACTTCAAGTTTTAATAAAAACGGGGCCACTTAGTGTTTTTTCCTTCTTCTTTACTGACAAGGGGGATCCTTATCAGAGATTTTTTTTTACTTTATCCTGTTTATTATAATAATAAGATGTTCATCTTATACGTATTATAGTTTATGTTTGTTTAATATGCGAACTTTGTTTTAGTAATGCTTATTATTTTTCTGTAGTATTGGTAGGTTCAAAATTTGAATTTTGTTTTGGCAACCCATTGTGTTTTTAAGAATAGTGTTACTGTGTTACTGTGTTACTACCATTAATTTTTTCTAATTATTTACATAAAACTGTCTAATATATTCCTTTGAGGTAATTGATATTTGTTCTATAGTTTTTGAAATTAAGATTTTTTCGGATGAGCTATGTTTCTTTCTGGGTCATTAAAAGTATATCAAATTTTATATTGCAAGGATCTTAGTGAAAATAAATTCTTATTTATCATTCTAATCTTTCATTTGTAAGCCTCTCCTCCCTTAATCAGAACTGAGTTTTTTAATGAGTCGCATAAAAGGAATTCCTATCTACGAGTTAAGATACTCTTTGCTTTTAATTAAAAGAAGGTTTTAATTGAAAAATCGATTCTCAGATCGTTACCTTTTCTTAAATTTTTCCAATGTTAAACTATTATCAGTACTAACGTACCAATGAATATATTCGTACTTAAAAAAAGTTAGAGAAGTTACAAAAAGAAAATAATTAAAAGCATTTGTAATGAAGTATAAAAGTGTAATCTTCGAAAATGTTGAATTTTCAAGCATTCTAAATGCGAATAAAATTTGATGCGAGTCGAGCACTGATTTGACGAAAATTCCACGTTACAATTCCTTCATGACATGCTGAATTATCGAACAATCCAAAATTAAGGATAGAATTTCACGATCCAGCTGCTCAACGTGCTTTAGAGGAGTGCGGCAACTCTCGCTCGGGGAATCGGTTGGACGTCGAAGCTGTGCACTCTAATGAACCGGAATATTCAATGTACCATCGATACATCATGGCCATGGGGTTCGATGAGAATACTTTATAAGTTCGGATCATTCAATTAACCGTGGTAAATTTCACCGTGAATTATGTAAATCTACTTAAGCGAAGCAATTACGACGATTTTAATTACATTCCGCACAGCTGCGACATTATTAATCGGTTTGTCCTCCTGGAGGTAACGGACAGGAGTTTTTCTCTTTCACTGTCTTGAGTAGATAAGTTGCGCTTTCCGTGTGTTCGAAAAGAAAAAGAAAAGGTTCGAAGAAGTAATATGTGTCGCTTTAAATTTAACTCTCGAACCTCCGCTACGCGAGAAGTTGCAGTTCACCGATGAGTTGTTGCAAATAACTTAATATGTGATCAATATTTTTAATGATCAAAAAGCTAGTTTTCTAAAACGCTGAGTAGTTTGAGAATTTTCAAAGGGGTGCTCTGTAGTATACACTTAATACACTACTTTATATTAATTTTTAATTATTTTTGTATATTAATTTTCTGAAAAATTAATTCCTCTAAAAATAGTAAAGCGATAAAATACAGATATACAAATGATTTTCTAACAAAATTATTATACAAATTTTCCTGATTTCAATCAGTTTATTTTGAATAAAAACAAATTATACAGCAATTTTTAAAATTGCAATTTATCACTAATTAACTGCCAGTTTATTATTCTTTATAACATTTTTTTTATTACTTTGTGTAGTATTAAATAAAAAATTTACAAATGTGTCTAGTTCACGAATCGAAGAAACACTTCTGCGCCCTAATTGGATACCCGCAGGCAGGAATGAACTTAATTCCGAGTAGCTGTTTATAAATCGAGTTGTTACAACCGGAATGAAAAATAGAACCGACACGCTTGTGTACCGTAACCGGGCAGAGTTAATTAAATTAAACCAATATCGGGATATCTTGCATCGCATTAGAAACTGAGATCTCTCTTGACAAATGGCATCCGCTAAACCCGGGAACAGTTCAAACATTTGTGTATCGGTAAATCGTATTCAAGAAAGACGGACCGGAAATATACGTTTGTTCGATTGAAACGGAAGTAGAGTGTTTTCTCAGTAAACGTACCCGTACGTGGACTGAGCTATCGGGGTTAATATTGGTTGCCATTCGCAAAAACGTGAAACTTTCTCCTTTAATCCTTCACTGCCGTGGCTTAGAAATTGAAAATTTATTCTGTGACAGCGCTATTTTATCGTTTTTAATAATAACGTATACCACTGTCTACTTTTGAGCTGGAAAGCTATAAATTTAACATTAACAGCGTGAAATTCGATCCTACTATGATACTTAAGGGTTAAAAATCTACGAAACGTAACGAACATTCGTAATAACTGCAAATGTGTTGTATCTTGTTTCAACAGAACAATGTATTGCACTGAATGTATTTTATAATAAGAAAAACGAATCTTTATAATCTGAGTTAATTCCTCACGTTCGAACGTGCAACGATCAATAAAGGTACCTACTATTAAAGCTGAATTGATTTGCATAGGTTTAATTAAATTGAATATAATATCGTTTCGTAAAATGTTGCATCAATTCAGCAAATATTGAACTTCCGTTTAATAATGGGATAGATGTTTGATACAACGATTGATGACAATTGTATATCATGAATAAAATGTATAAAACGACTAGTATTGAAAATATTAAATTGTAACATAAATTCGTAGCAAAAAAGAAACGTGAAAGTTTATGATTTCAATTAAAAATTTTGTAATATTTTAGCCAAAGGAAATACATATTCAGTTATCAACAGAATTACATGGCAAAAAACTTATTTTAATAAAAAAAGAAAATGATGAGAGCTTATGTTACGACGCAGTATCAGCGACGTTGATAGAATTTTCACGATTTCCATGATCGGTGAATCATCGTTTACGGTTTTCCCACGTCCATCTAATTAGTGGGAAGAAAACGAACAATCCTTCGAATGAAATTCTTCGACGTACGTGACTTCGGAACACAGTATTAAAAGCTGTGCTCGAACCTCCCCGAAGGAATGTGATTGGAATCAGGATGGAAGTTATTTATCGGAAGGTTTCATTTGCCTCGCTCGTTTACGATCGTCGAATTAACGGGACTGTTGTCCGTTTAATTTCGTTCGTGCCTTAGCGAGAGATCTAGCGGCAGGCTAAATGAAATTTCCAGCGACAAGCAAGAAGGCAATCACGATTTAGCGGAAACGAAATGGTATATGACTACTCGAATTGCGAAACGGTGGTTACAGGTACCGGCGAACAGCCAGCTCAAAATACGAAATTTTCAATCGATGGATCTCGATATCCATGGAAATTTACACGTGAAACGAGGTCGTTGTTTTCACTGGTGATTTATCGATCACGGCCGAAATTCACGACCGAAAAGTATAAATTTTCGTTCCTGAACTGTGACATTCGAGCCAGAAACAAAACGAATTTCTAGTTAACAGCTTTTCTCAAATTATCAACAGGAAGTGAATATTTTTTGTGAAAAAAAAAACTAAATTCGGATTCTTGGCATTGGCAGAATGATAAGGTGTGAAATATGTTAAAACGGTTGTAAGAGATTTTTTACTATGATTTAGTACTAATAAATTCTTATATTGTTTATACACCATAACGTTAATAATACTATACACTTTATTAAATAAATTATTCTTGGACAATCTTTATTATGATTCTGCTGTTTCAATTCGTCAAATCCCTTGTTTCTGTTCACTGATTTATTACTGGGCATTATAAATAGAAATACTAGCGAACATACATGTACTAAATTTTAAAATTCTATTTTGAGTTTTACAACTGTAATAATTGAAAGTTACCGAATAGAAATGAAGTTTATAAATAATTGACTATAAACCTCCACACCTATCACCTACCATAAAACATTAAAATGCACTACACTAGAGATCTGTTTTATTATTTACGCAATGAAACTTGAATAATAACTGTATATCTACTGTTTCGTTTTAAAAAAAGTTAACAATAAATCAGTCTTCTCTAGCACAAGTAATAGTCATACGACTACAATGAGAAGTAAAGATGAAATTTGAACTCTTATATTTAAATAATTTAAAATTAATTTGTTATAACTATTGCATAATTTGTACATTTATGCAACTAGAAAAGATTATAAAGTGATTGACAACTGGGACGTTCACCTTACTGGAAGCATTTTTACAGAAACATTTGTTTTAATTAATTTATAAAAATGTGTAATTATTTTCTTATAGAAATACGGCTTGAAAAATTTATTAATCTATTAATTATGTTTTGATTCATAAACAATAAATGTTAACATTCTAAAATTCCTGAATGGATTCATTGTAACTTTATATTTCTCAATCAAGAAGAATGGTACTATTTGAATAACACAGTGCAAAATGTACAGAAATGCCTTCAAACTGAATTACGTGTATGGATAACTTCTAGTAGTTCAGTCCTGCTATTAAGCATCCTTTGAAATAAATGATAACGTGCTTAACCATCAGGTACAGTCAAATGTGACTTTGTCAGAGATAAATGTATACCTTCTTTACTCAAATTTAGTGATACACGTTATACAGTGTTTATTACTTTTCATATAAAAAGTAAGAATAAAACAGTGATGTCTACCCTAATTTCAGTAAAAATTCTAAAAATATTGAATTTTGACTTATATTAGTCATTCAGTGATACGCATATCAATAAGATATAGGGTCAATGTTGACCCTACTGTGTCCTGTATAACACGTTTTTAATTTTAATTTTTCTAATTTTCGACTTCGTATTGATCGGGCCAATTATTTTCAAACAAAACTTCTTGCTTCGACATATATATTTCAGTTTTAAAAAAAACTCGTTCAAGACCCTAATATGTACACATCCGCTAAGCGGAAGACTTCGACATTTCAGAGCTACGTTTACCCGCTCGCAACTGGAATTAGATAAAACCCGAGAAGATCTGGTTCAAACAAAAGTTCTTCCCTAAAAGCGAAGGAAGCGAATCAAGAACTTCCTTCGCTTTCAATAATATTTACACGGCGGTCGTTTCGGTTCTGATAATCAAATTAGCGTTTGAATGAACGTTGGCTGAATGCACAGGAACGCGGAAGATTCAGCCGAGTAAAGCGATCGACGAAGCGTGTAAAGTGATAGCGGACGGAAAGAGCGCACAATTTAATAGCACAGTTCTCGTCGTATCCCTTCTGTCACCAATTAAACACTCACAGCAATTTTCCAACGATCTCTTTCATGGCTTCAAATTGATCGATTAAACAAGAGATACCTTGAACACGGGCTTTCCCTTCGATTACGTGCGAATCACATAACTGTTGAATAGAAAACGGATCACCGGGCGGAATCACCGAGACGAAGATCCGCTCGAGCCGAAAGCGTTTGGCGCGGGTACGGAAAACGCGAAACTTGCTCGGCGAAGGAATAGACGACTCCACGTGTCTCAGCTCGCGGTGCGACTCGAAAGCTCAAAAGCTCGCCTTGAAAGCCGCGCAAGCGTGCAACGGAACGAGTCGGCAAATACCAATCCGTGAAAGCTTCCATCCGTTCCGACCGGGTATCGAAAGGGAAACGCTTTGAAGCGAGTCATATCAAGAATAATAATTACGCTGGACCGCGGCCACGCTTAACCCTTTGGCTTCGAATCACGTCTTCAACCACTGATGTATCCACGTAGCTGATGTATGGATGAACTTCATTCATTTTGGGAATTCGGTTAGAAACCTTGGACATAGAAAACATTTATGCTCTACCAGTAATTAATTACACTTTTGAAAATTAATTCCTTCGTTGTGAAAACAGAACCGTGATAATTTGTGAAATTATGACCCTTTTAACGAAAGATTATACAAATCCTTTCAACTGCTGTGTTTTATTTTAATTTACATTTTTTAATTTGCCCGCACGATAGTGACTGTTCAATCTATTGATCTCTAGATAATTTTATCAAAATCCTATTTTTATATGTTATTAAAAGTGCCACTCTGACAAACGTTGGATAACTATTTTTGCATGAGAAATCATCACCATATTCTTCTGACGTTTCATCGTTGAATTATCATCTGTTCAATTTATCGGGCAATCATCTTTAAGTAAACTATTTGATACACTCGACGATGTGCAAGCCATACTAGATGAATTATTCATTTTCCTTCTTTCTGGATCGAGGAAAGCAATATTGTATTTTGATGTTATTGTACAAGTATTAACCAACCAAGTCCGATAGAACCTTTTTGATTGCCCAATAGCAAATAGATTAAAATAATGTCTGATATTTTTTGTATTAGTATAGTAGAATACCGATTATTTATATTAATTATTCTATATTATATATATTCAATTTTTGTTTAATAACTGGTTTATTAAATCTGGTTTATTAATCCTCTTTATGCCCCAAATTTATCTGACCTACCTCATTGCATTCTTCTTTAACACCATGACTGCTACAAAAATTTCATTTGATAATTTTAATTTTGACAAACTTTCTGCTCCGTTTCCACAATATTTTGGTATTTCTGGTATCCATAATTTCAAATGTCTACCAGGAATATTTTCAACCAAATAAACGATGAAATTCCTAGTAATATAGGCCATGATTTTTAATGGTTTAAATGTCACCCATATGTGGGTGACGCGGCAGTCAAAGTGTTAATCTGGAAGTGTAATGGATTTCTTTGCGTCTCGCGTAAAAGGTAATATATAGAAATTTATTATATGAAAGTGTTAACGATACGTTCCAAAGTTAGATTAAGTATTGTAATAAACTATTTCTAAAGTAACTGAAGCCTGCAATGAGGCTTTCCAAAGATAGGAATCTGTTAGATTTTCACATGTACATTGCTAGGTTAAAAATTTGTATAAAATTTGCATAAAGTAGTCTCAGGGGGTTAGGTAGTTTCTTTTTATGCTTCGTACCTTTTGGTAACTGTTTCTGTCGTCATGAATACTTCAGAATACACGGGAATATTCGGGCATATTCGGGAATATATCGATCTCTTTATCGGTTTTTTCGTTATCGATCCTATAAACCGTTTCAGTCTAGTATGCTGGCTTCCTTCGTTCTGTGTCCCTTCCCCTGATATAAGTGGTGACAAAAAATAAAGTTCAAGAGTTTATTGTCTCTTGTCGAAATCTATTTGAAGGCAAAATACACAGAGCGGAGGAAACTCGGTATTTCATTGAACATGCCTGTTTTCAATTACTTTTTTATCATTTTTGAGTCATTTGGTCACATTGTCCACAACTTAAAAAGTTTGAAAGTTTCTTTTCGATTTAAATTCATCGAAAAGCTTCTGTTCACGAGAAGAAAGCGTAAGACTCTTTTTTAAATCAAAATTGGGCATATCGCAATGCAATGTGAATTACGTATTTTGGATAACATAGTAATTTAGCAGGTTACTGTTACAGTCGCTTTGGTAATTCGCTTTCCACTATCTCACTATATTATCATATAAATTTAGATACACTTGAGAGTTGCAATCGCGGATATAATACGTATACAATGGTATTCTAGTCTAGACTTGTTGGAACGAACACAAACGATCTATGAATTGCGATGACCGCTTCGTTCGTCTAAAGTTCAAACGTCGTGACAAACGTATAAACAATTAGATCGTCAAAGCATGAACATTGATGCAAAACTGTTTCTTACGAATCCGTCTAATTTTAACTGTACACGAAATTTTGGAAAGTCCAGCGACGTGTATTTTGAAAAGGAGCACGTTTCGTATAACGCGCTTTATTTTCCTCCGTAGAAAGTAATACCTTCTTTTGGTTGGCTACAAAGATAGCGTTATTCGTCTTTCGCTGCAAAAATGAATACGTTTGAGTAATTTTTTACGAAAAGCAGCGTGAGTTGTTTATATTGGTAAAAGGAAACATATAGAAACCCTAACCCTAACCCTAAACCGAGGGAAGAGTTACTACTTAAGCACTTGTAACAGCAAGGATAGGAAAGTGAATAGTTTACCAAGCCGTTTACTTATCTATTTTAACATCTTCTGCAACCCAAATTTCTCACTTTCCTGGTAAACTGGCCTTTTAGTTAATACAATGCAAACCCTTTTGACTCGTATTCCAAGGTATATGGTAACCAAAAACAATTATCGTAGATGCTAGTAATATTCGAATATTTTTGTAATATTCTTTGATTCTTTGGTTCATGCTATAAATAACCATTTATATAAAAATTACTTTTTAGAAATTTTACGAGGGGAGATGATCCCTTTTTTTGTATAATTACCTGCAAGAAAGATTATTCGATTCAAATATTCCGCTGTCACAAATTTAATTTAACTGTGTATGAATTTTTGTAGGTACAAAATACTTCGTTATATCCAAACTTAAAATTAGAATGCATAATTAACAACTTTTGCTAATTTTACTTGCAATCATTTCATTTTTCCAATCGTATACTGTAATTAAGCTTGTCAAGCTCTAATCATATCTAATAAAATGTGTGTCGATGAAATCTTAATTATTGTAAGTTTTTGTAAGAAACATCGTTACCGAAGAATACAAAAGTTTATAAAAATGATCGTTTAAATCTATGATCTGCATTCTTTTTATCGATCTATATTATAAGAACATAGAAATGAAGTATGATTAGGTATTCAAGTAAATTTCTGTATCACCCGAGCGTTTCTTTCTCTGGTAATTGATCGCTCGAGCATCATCCGAGGCGCGGTAATTTGAAATCGATCACAGCCCAATGAAGAGCGAATCTCATTACAATTTGCAATTCAAACCGACACAATAATTACCGTCCCGTAAAGGCAGAATCCTTATTAATTTTTAATAGATCCATTGTCGGAAGAACAAGCGTACCGTAACCCATTCTTAAGAATGATTTTTTCGATTTCTTCAAGAATCAGTTGCCCGTTAAAAATAAACGAATGGAAATATTTCCTTGTCTTGGAAGACGTTTCTGGACACTGTTTCGTTTCGTTGCTCGACATCCGGATACGCAAAACGTTCGGAAAATACTGCGATACACCGATTAATACGTACTGAAACTGCAAAGAGGAAGGATGCGTTCGGACGAAGCACCGAATGAAATAACGCAGGAAACAAGCGCCAAGAATTGTATTTATCTGAGTGCTCGTTCATTATTTCTGGGCCAAGGAAAACGGATATACCGCGAATTTGGACCGAAAACTCAAAGTTTAGACTCGAAAGCTTAAAAGTCACTCTCGAAAATCGTAAAAGTTAACAGACAAAGAAGATTTCCAAAAGATTTTTCGGTAAATATATGTTACACGGCTCGAGACAGCCAAGTTTTACAAAACACAAAAATATAAGAACTTTTCTTTAAAGGATTTACAACAACTGATCGATGTTTTGGGTAAACCCCTTG
The DNA here is from genome assembly GCA_022405125.1 of Anthidium xuezhongi. Taxonomy (NCBI): domain Eukaryota; kingdom Metazoa; phylum Arthropoda; class Insecta; order Hymenoptera; family Megachilidae; genus Anthidium; species Anthidium xuezhongi. Next base: position 2,279,393 of record CM039641.1, on the reverse strand, counting down.
CGGTCTGCTCTCAGTCATTACACTGATCTTATATTATATTAAGTCGGCAAACTTCAGAGATGCGTAGAATTCGAAATAATATTTTTTTTAAGGAATACTTGTGATGATTTTCAAGAATTTTGAAACTGAATACGACCGTGAAGGGTTAAAGTATACGATTGAAAGTTTAGAAAGATGTTTCCAAAGACATAAGGTCGAAAGTTTAAATAACAAAGGCTCAAGAGTTTCTCTTCAAATCATGAATCCTTCGGGGTTCGAACTTTTCAAATTTTATTCGACCCTACAGCAAAATGTATTTTATATGTCTGGCGGAAATCGTCTGTTATTTCTCCTCGCGCGTGTAATACAATGTCTGCAGACAAGTTATACAAATGCAGTTAGCTCGTATTCTTCTACGAGTGGTTTCAGTCTGAACAACCCTTTGCATATCTTCCATCTTACCCGTTATCGATCCGTAAGCGCACGAAACGCGGCACTTAAGTATACAGACTAGTAAATTTCAGTATCGCCGACCGCGGCGAACAGCGAGCGGGCGTTCATGAACGGGATAAACAGCGGCAATCGGTCTTTCGAGGCTCAAAGTACAATAATCCGAGGGAACAATGTTTCTCGTGAGAACGGGGAAGAACGAAAAGCTGATTGGATGTTTCAAACGAATTCGAACGAATCGCGTGATTTCTTGGCCCCTGGATACAATCTCGTAGAACTTTTAATTCTACGAAACAAGTTCCCAGAAAAAGTATTATCGTTCTACGACTGTGCTTCTTTTACAGTTCACTGAAACGATAAGGAGTTTTCGTGTACTTAGAAAGCTACACAAGAAATAATGACGAGTAATGAATGAAAATAGTTTGGAATGAAACACGAGGACATGAAACTGCAGTTATTATTTCCCGCGTATTTTAAAAGCTTGCCGTTTGTTTCTTTTGTTCTTTTTACGATCTATAACCACATGCGAGGAATGAGTTTTGGAGTTGCTGTAGACTTGATTCGGTTACCCGCAGATAGGAAATAAATTTTACTGTAATTATACAGCTTCGTTCGTTTATAGCTCTTTTAATAAATACTTTTGTCTTTGAAATAATTTTTTTTTTTTATATAAGCGTTTAACGTCGCATCAACTGCTGGGTTATTAGCGACGCTTGATAGTTTACCTATGAATTTTGTTACAGTATTTGGTTAAAAAATTTGGAACGTAGGAAAAGTTGGCTGTTTTTATGAGGCTGACAAAGTGACGATAGTCACCCCGTAGACGCAATGGAAGCAGGAGAGCACGATGAAAAGAGTAGTAAACCGATAGGGTGGAAAAGCTCCTAAGACCGACGGAGCGTACTTCTTACAGTTGAGGAGACATCGGTTTCCTTGGAAATTGTCGCTTAGGCATTTTAGTCGCTCGTATTCGAACGAAATTGCTGCTTAATTTAATCAATCTGAACTCTGAACAAATTTATATTGCTTAATAATTTTCAGTGGTGTGAACGCCACGTATATTTACATCGTGGCTGACACACGATGCTTATATAAAATCATTGTAAATAATATGTAACATTTTTGACGACTAATTTTTTATTTGAACAATATTACTGTGTAATACTTTTGAATACAAACTATACTTTTGTTATTGATTTCCGGATTAATGTACATAATTTGCAAACAGATATTGAGATATTGAATGTAGATAAAAAGAATATTAGATATTGAATGCAGATAAAAAGAAGTGACAGCCTTTGATGCGCAAACGGATACCAAAAACTGACGGGCGTTGAAGGTAAATACAAGCTGCGAGATTGTAGTGGTGAATACCAACGACTTTAAGATTGTAAGAACAGATGTTAACTTGTTCACGGCTTTGTCGCTGAATATTAATGGTTTTATGATAATGGAACCAGCAATCTCCGAAGCTTTTGAGATAAGCAGTAAATAATGATTCTTTGGCGCGATAAAGGGATATTGAATCCTTCGAAGTTTAAAAATCAAATTCTCAGTTTCTTGGATAAAGATTAATGTGTTAACTTTAAGATTGTTGAAAAGAAAGCTAGCTGTTAAAATATTCAAGCTATAAAAAATAATAAATTCAAATTTTATTATGAAGATCAAACTCTCTTGAGATTGCAATACGATGGAAATCTATTATGAAAACAGTATCATTTATGATGGAACATCAGTTCTTCTTATAATTTTTCTTGTTCTAACCCCTTCGTTCTAATTGAGAAAAGAAATCAAGAAAAGAAATACTATACTTTTATGAATTTAGAAATTTTGAAACATATTTTCAGAAACATTGAAACTTTGAAATAGTATTTTTAAAAACGTAAAAACTTAAAAAGATTTGTTAATATGCTTATAATATTCTTTGTATGCATTTATTTTTTAAGAATGTATACCTACACACGTTCTACAGATCAAAAGGCTAATATAAAAATCCATGTTACTGTTTAGTCATTTACCTTTAGTCGTATCGTCACTTTTTGTAACAACCACACTGTATTTTTCAAACTTCGTAGCATTGTTTAAATTAAACACAGTTCACCGCAGATAAGACAATCTAGTATTGGGAATAATTATTCTATTTAAATTATATTTGAAAGGAAACTTAACAAAAGAAAATTAAATTAGTTATATCTCCCTTAAAAACCACCTGCGTTCTTTTCATGTCCCTCAGAGGGGGCAATCGAGTGAAAAGGGTTAATAATAAATATGACAATTTGAAGAATAGTGAAATTCTACATACGTCGTCAACAGCTCATATTAGTCGTTGAATTAATTGTAAATTCTTAAAAGATTTAATTTTAGTCAAGTTGATGAATTGAAAGCATCGGTGTCATTGTCTTGCATATCGATTTTTTCTACATTTCGTTGTTGATTGATATCAACTCTGACAACACGATGATCCCCTTTATCTATCTTTGCGAAACATTGTTTCTGTTCTAGACATCTCAAGGTTCAACTTCACCGTGTCAAGAGTCCTTGCTGTCTGATTCCAGGATCCGAAATATCTCCGTATTCAGTTCTCTATCTTGGTACATACAAAATATATTTAGAAACGGAGCCAAGTGATTCGTTACGAGGTCCTCCAGTTCTAAATTGCTTTTAAACGAAGATTTACTTTTATTTTACCACCGCGGTCCTTTCCATGCCCTTATTCGAATAATGAAATATTTAGTACGCCTCCATGATGCAATCCAGCAATCCAGATCCTATTGAGATGTGACATGTTTACTGCTTTAATTAATCTTCGAATGGATATTGGACCAATTTAATTCAACGTCAAATCACAAATTCTTTTTTCCTCTGTTATTAAATTTATCATTTGGCCTGAAACATTTTTGTACCTTTAATTGATTCTCTTGCTTTAATTAATATAAAATTTTCTTTAAATTCACGATATTTAGTAATAAACAAATCCATCTCTAGAATAAAAGTAAATTGAATTAAGTAACCTGGGGTGGGGGTAGAAAAACTTAGGTCCATAATTAATTAATTATTCATTTTATTGGAACGATTAATAGACAATTAATTAGCATATGTTTTAATGTTACATTGCAACAAAAATTTGTTAATATTGAAACTACAAATTTAAATCAGGAACATGAAGTTTAAAATTTAAATTTGTATCCTCAAAAGTCTAATGTCTTCGTTATGACCTGTTAAAACAACAATTTCGTATAGCACAGCTTAATGTAAGGTGTACATCATTACGTGGTTAAAAATAGAATTATTTACGCGACAATGGTACAGAAATCTTGTGTTTCTAGGTTCGAAACAGAAGTTTTGAAACTACTTCCGTTGGTCATAAATGTGATAGAAATTTTACAGTGATTGCTTTTCTTATCTCTTAACTATTCTTCTTGGAAAGTTTGATACAGTTATTCTGCTCCAAGTTATCCGGAGTGCGAATAAAACACTCTTTCTGGAGACTTAATTTTCCGGAGGCAGGAAGCTTCGTCATTTCTTTCTAACGAATATGAATGTGTTCGTCTTGCCTTGTTTTATTCGAAACGTGCGTCGACCTAATGGAGAATTATTTCATTGGAAAGAAAATGTTGCGCTTATGTCCGTTCCTGGAGTATCGTAATACTGTGGGTGAAAACGTATTCTGTTCCCTTCGTTTTTGAACTTTTATCTTCTTCGCATTCAATTAAGAACGATTTGCCAATACCTTACATAATTATACAAGCGTATTAAAAAAAGAAAGATACAGAAGTTGATTGAAATAAATCTTGTAAATAAATTTCTACTCTATATTTGAGCCGATGAATATTTTTTCATTGTCACCTTCTTTGTTTTATGAGGAAATTCCTCTCAACAGCTTGCAGTATTTATAGATCGTTACTCTGATTGAGAATTCAACATGAATAAAACATAGCCCGATACAACGAAGAAAGGCAAATTTATCGAAACTCTTCAAGCGAAACTTATTATGTTCGCTAAAACTTAAAGTGGCTCGCTTTAAGCTGAACCTCAAAAACTTGAAAGTTTAAAGCAGTGAGTTGAACTGTTTTTCAGTAACAGTTTACTCGGTGCTTACTTCATTGTGTTGCAAAATTATTTGAGAGAATATTCATTTTTCTTTAATCTTGTTATGCAGACTCGAATTATCTGATGAATATTCATACTTTCTAGTCTGAATAATTATTAGCTCAATTTCTATTCCACTGTTTCCTTTCTCGCTTTCTGAATGATTAAACAGTATTACGCTTACTAGGCTTTAGCGTTTACTACCAACATATCTTATAGATGATTTTAAACAGTTCTTAATTGCTCAAATAAATAAATAAAAATTTTTATTGAATTAAATCAATTTTTGTTTTCTATCTTGTATGCATTAAGAATTATTTACCAATGATTGATTCATTAAACGAAAAGTGATATTCTATATTATTCTCAAATAACGTTTCATCGTTCCAATAATTATTGGTTAATATTTATCTGGTGAAATGTATGTTTAATTCCTCGTTACATATTAACTGAATTTTAATTTCCATTTGTAAATTTAGAAAGAAGCAACAAAATTTATACCCAGTCAATTATAAAGTTATTGTGGACTAAAGGACATTCGAAAGGAATGACTTGATGCCGTTTTAACAACAATATTTTATAATTGTTCTCTGTAATTGCTGGTAATTATTCGTTACTTTTTCCAATTTTCCATCCATTTTTTTCAGTCAGAACAATAACTGGTTTCAATTCGCCGACTGATCGATCCTGAAATGTTTCAAATTAATATTTGATCCTTTCAAAAATCTCTGATTAATACTGTTCCAGGAAATACACGATATTATTGGATTTTTTTCGTTATCGAATATTTCTCGCATCGCATCGTCTCGTTAGTTCGCTAATTAGTCGTGTTAAGAAAAAAAAGCTGGAAAAATTGCAAAAACAGAGAGAGCACAACTTTACGCAAAAAATGAGTAAGGGAGAAAACATCTGATTACGTTTTACAATTTTATTTCCCAAGAGTTCAACCTTCTTTTTTTTCTCGCTCAGTTTCCGAACCGAACTGCGTCTCAATTTTCCAGCATCTTTCACGATCTACCCGGTATACTTATTTTCGTGCACCTATATCTATCTTTGCTCATCCGACCCTCGAATTAAATTACACCCCCGAGGTTGAAAGACTTGAAGCCGCAAGCAGGATAAAGACCGACCACAACGGGGACGTGGTTTCGTTTCGTTCACTGTCGCTGTCGTTTCATTCTTTTTTTATTCTTCTTTTTTGTTCTTGTTTTTTTTTTCTTTTTATCTGCAGACACTATAATTTAATGCCGACTGTAAGGACGCTTAGTCGCTAGATATTTTGATAAGTCCTTATCCACAACTTGAAATAATTAAAATGAATTGACGTATCAGTGACAAAAGAAAAATTCTTATAAATTCAGCACGTGTGTTCTAAAAAGAATTTGATTACGGATTTCAAATTGAATAATAGGGTTTTGTCATTTCGATTACGACTGATTCCAAAAGATATTCAACATATTCCTTCGGGTATTATTTATCTGATACATATTACACTTTATTTATAAGTCTAAGCTTCTAATTCTAGCTTAAGTATTTTTGTATATGTACATTTGATAGAATGGGCCATGGGTTAGAGCATCGCTTTAAACTTATAATGTATTTATTAATTTAATTCAATTATTGTCGTGTATTATATTAGGCTGTAATATAAGTTTGTAATGCTTTCTTCTTTTATTTAAATTAAATTTTGTATGCAACTCTATTGATATTAAATTTTACGTATCATTGAATAGCTACTTCTTTCTATTACAATATTGCAATAAAAAGAAATAGAATTCCAACAAATGTGGAGATACACAAATTGTTTATTGTTTATTGTAAAATCATCACTATTGCAATAATTTACTATTATTTTAATTTTAAAAGCGAACGATTCGTGAAAGTACTAATTAATCCTCCACTGATATGTCATGAAGTCGAAATTGCTTAATAGAGTAGGTAATCTTTCAATTAAACGTCAGCTTTCATTTAACGTTTAGTTTAACACGTTAAACGTTTACCAGGTACGAATAATTTACACAAACCTATTACATATTTTACGTTTACATTATCCTGGTCCGATTGTTTTTAAGCATTGCATTTGCGCTCTCGTTCGAACGAATGAATTTGGGTCAAACACAATGGAGTGCATTGTACTCTTAAACCCTTGTGAGGTATATTGCTGGCCGACGTTGCAATGCGGAGAAATTTTTCGTTCGTCTGTGTGAATGAAGCTTAGGGTTCAAGAGAATTTTGGATGTTGAATTTTTCAGAATCTTTCAATCCCGAATGACCACTGAAATGGAAAGATACACGCAGACTTTAAGACAAAAAACGAACGATGGGGTTTCTTTTATTAGGTTACATTTCGTTACATAAAATGAAATAAATAAACACTATCACTTTAAATAATCGCGAATATTTAAAAAGGATGTCTCTCCCGAGCCTTTAGAATTGTAAATACTTATAAATAAAATTGTTCAGTGTTCATTGTTTATAAAATAAATTCAATTATTGCGTTATGACATCTGCTCCGGCGCAACAATATCACACGGACAGTTAAACCAGTGGTATCAAATTTCGAAAATTAGAAATTGTTATAGCGGTGAATTAAATATTTTATTTGGCAATGAACCGGTAGTTACTATTAATTTTCAAAATATTATTTTAGTTAGTTTGATAATTAATTTTAATTAAATTAATAAGTCTGTTAAATAACGAATCGGACATTTTATCATCGATATTTATAAAAAACAAGGTGGATACCACCTAAGAAGGATCAGTACATTTTTTAACGTATAAATTCTTTTTTCTGTTCGTTTACTCGACCAGAAGAGATTTATTTCCAAGACTTCGAAAGAAGGAGCAGCTCGGAAGGAGGACATGAAGGAACACCTCTAATTCATCGTATTATTTGCCACGAATCCTTTGATACTCGATCAATCTTTCCTTTCACACCGTTTACGCGGAAGATAATGAGAGACAAATACCGAAATTTGTCTAGAGAACAGTGAAGTATGAAAGTAATGTTGCGATTGCTATATCGGACGTGAAAAAATAATGTGCTTCGACATTGAATAAAGCTTTCCTCTCGTATTTTATATTCCAGATAAGTGTACATGTGATAATACAAAACACGATACAAATAATACAAATATGTAATACGAAACGTAAATGTAACATTTCAGACAGAAAAGGATTAATATAATATCATTTATAGTTATTTTTATTGAAAAATAAATGACTAAAAAAACATTTTTTAATGCGCGAACCAAGGATGAGTAAATTATCATTATTTTCTTAAAAAGTTAAAATCATTATCATTTAATTTTTCTTATTTAAATATAAGATTCGACTTCAAATGCTAAAAATAGGAAAATAAATTTGAACTTGCTCGAGCGAAGAAACACCTGAAGCTTTTAATTATAGAAGAATAAATACAGTCGTTTATATTTTGTAACATATGCTAGAAGAAAATAACTTTGTTTCGGTTAAAGAACGGCCCAGTTAATAGGATAAAATTGCTTCTCATCTTAAATAAATAAATGTATCGCCTGGGTCATCCAAAAAGTTCTTATATATTGTGCGCGTACATGTATTTCTCTTTTGATTTGATCGGGTGCCAAAAATGATAACTATAGCAAAGAACGTGATACCGCATTTGCTATGCTCGGAAAATTTTACATTGCTTTTGTAATTTATCGTCTGGCTCTGAATTTCTGTGTATTTCCCGCGTGGCCTTCGCTCTTATTGCATCTCTCATGCTTTTACTATTGAAACTGACAGAAGATGAAAAATTGTTCAGCCAATAGACACAATTATGTGCTTTTTGTTATTTTATCGTCTGCGTAGATGATTAAAGTGATGTTGATGAAAACAGAATATTGCGATGAAAATAATATATCATAAAGAATTATTATTTCAACAAGCTTTTAATTTTTTTAATATTTGCATTAAATTTCAGAATTTAAATGGCCAACGAATATAAATAAGATATTATTATAGATGCATTATACCATGAAATGTTCCTTGTTTGATTTAGAAGGAACTGTAGATGTTATATACATTTTCAGAAAGCAAATGATTAACAAATAATTGTACTACCTAATCATTTTCAGTTCGTAATTTGAACGTTTCAATTTAAAACTTAAATATGATTCCATAGTATCAAAGTAATGTTAAAATCCCTCACTGATTACTTTTTACTACGTAGGCAAATATCGTTTGATATTTTGAAAGAAATATCCTACCTGCCGGTTCTTTGATCTTTCAAACCCTCGATTCTTTGACCCGTTAATTTCCTCCTAGTTACTTTAATTAATTCGAAACCGCGGCAGAAAAAGTTGACTCACCTTGCCTTCCTTTTTTCTCCTTCTAAGCGTTTCCTGATGCAAAACATCTGGCTTAAAAATGTGATATATTTATTCATCTTATCGTAATAACATTAAATATCTCGTATAATTTTAAAGACTGTGTCTTTGTCTCATAATATTATACACTCGATTGATAAGAACTTGATAGAACTGCTTTTTTTTATATTTATAGCAATTTTTTGGACCAACGTTTAAATAAAAAGTGGACGAAGTCGACATCAGGTTTAGTAAAATAGGACGCTCCTGGAGAGCAAGCCCGGTATCAATTCAATTAATCGCAGTAATTAACTTTTTCAATAGGATTGAAACCAGCCTCGTTGATTAAATTCTAAACGTCGTCGTTCAAAGCACGACCTTATTTTGCGGCGCGAGAAATACTTTAGGTCATGCTTGGCGTTTCAAAGCTGGGCGCACTTAAAACCACTGAAGAAGGTCAATTTTAATGGAACAATGCACAAAATGAAACGCATCGTGCGTAAATTTATATTTTTGCCTTGCTCGTTAAACCCTTCATGTTTAAAAATGAACAGTCGTATTGAGAATGACTGAGAAATAATTTTATACCTTAACTCTTCTTTGAATTATGGAGGCTACAGCGGACCACCCTTAAATCTTCAAGCTAAGAATACTTTAATGAGTGCAGTTTAAATTATTTAAAAATATATATGATTCTCTGTGTATATCATTAAATTTTTGAACGTAGTAAAGGAAATTTATTTGTGATCTGTTATCAGACACTCTTTTAATTGGGCTGGTTATCTTATTACAAATGTTCAAGACGATCTTAATTAGCATCAGTGCTACGTAACTTTTTTACTGTCTTTTTTATGTTTAATATTAAAGTGTTCACAATCTGTAACCTATACGTGGCTCGCGTAGATTTCACATCAGAGATAATACATTTTTAATAAAAAAGGCAGTTTCTACCTAAAATTTTATACAGATAATAAAATTGTAACTGTTATTTGCGCATAAGAAACAGTTGCAAATTATGATATTAGTTTGGTCAAATAAAACTTAAAACAATTGATTATAAGAAATTTAATATTCAATTTTTATAACCACTGAATTTTAAAGTAATTCGTACATGACTAAATTTAATTTTTTTAACAATTTCAAATAATAATAACGTTTTATAATAATAGACTGTGATTATGTAGTTCGTCATTATGAATTTACACGCAGATGTAGATAAAAAATTTATTTTCCAATTATCCATATTTAACAAGATAACGATGAAAACATGATGGAAAAATACGAAATTATTATCGACGTATTGATGGAATAATTCATCGGGGAAATATACACACTACAACACGTTGCTGGAAAGTTAAAGGACCTTTCAAAGTGACACGTTAATTGCACTTGAAGTTTTCCCATTGCCGAGAATGATATCCATTAAGCTCACTTTGTTTGCATAGCAGTTTTGCTTTCTTTTCGCTGTTATAAACATTACCGATGGCAGAAAGTTATGGAAAAGTATTAGAATAGATATCACGTGTATTTCATTAACATCTCAGTTTTCTCCGTTTATTCTTTTATTTGTGATCATCTTGGAAGCAATTTGTTTATTACAGTAAAAATCCAAAAGCTAATTGCTTCTCACTGCAAGTAGTTGCAGTCTTAAGAATGTCATCAAAATGTGATTGTTAGGATCTTACGAATAATAATCCTTTCGGCAACATTTGTCATCTAACCTTTTACTTTCTCGAGACAGCAATAATATTGAAACCAAGCAGTTTTTGCGCCCTACAAAAACGAAACCGAATAGTTCGATATTTCATCTTTAATCTGTCCCTGCGCGCTGCTTCTTTGTTCTTAGCAATCATCGCGGTGAATCCTCTTATCACCATTTTCTCCAACAACCTCGTTTTACGCTCCATTTACCCATTGTTCTCGCTGCTTTTCTTCTTCTGTTTCCATCTCCTATTAACTGCAATCCGGCGGGAACAAACGTGTCAATTTATATCTGCCCTAACGTTAACCCTTTCTTTACGAAAAACGTACGTCCTGGGAGGAATAAACATTCGCTTAGAAGTGCGTTAGAAATTGTGTATAATATTTCTGGGTTTCTACGTTCCTGGAAATACAGTATTGCGAAACTTTTGTATTTTTAAGGATATATTAGAAAATTTCTAAACTTCTAATTTGGAATCTGTTAAGAAATATATTTCTAAGTAGATAAAAAGGATTGATCGATCGTTCACGAACGTATTTACAGTCTAGTTATTTCTTATCATTCGAAATATATTGTGTGCTTCTGTTAACAAAACGTTAATAACCTAGCTATTGCCAGAAGGTAAACTAATCATCCACTTGGACCGTGTTTGCAATCACTTGTAATCGAGTCGTAAAATAAAATTTGTAAAGGCAATTAATTCATTAAAAGGAGGTCATGCATCGTAGAAATCGTTGAAGCCGATATCCTAGAAACGCTGTAACGTGTGTGCCATTCGTAACATTGTAACATGATGCATTCTGCAAATGGCTACCGGCATATTTGACCCCAGATTCGCAAACACACCGACGTGACTCTTCGTGTCGCTTCTTGGCAAACACATGAAACCTACCTATGAACGTTAATATTCGCTGCAGGTGAATGTAGTTCGAGGTTGTAAGTACATATGCAATTAGTGTGATATAACTATGAAGGATGATGCACGTTCAACGCGATAAGTAAAACGAATATTTGATCAAAAGAGGCCTCTGCTTTGTGTGAAAACTAATACAATTCAAAGCTTTACAAAAATGTCATCTAAAGATTTTAATAAAATTTGAAGACGAATATTAATATTGAATAATCCCTTTTATTCAATGTAAAGTACATAGCAATAGTGGTTTTTGTTTCAACTGTAGTATTAAACTATTAGAGATGAGCCCAATAATTATAGGCTTATTTAATTTTAAATTATGAATTGACCGTCTGACCAGAGCGCCTTATACTACTTAGCAGATTCCAGGCACGCAGAATACACAGTTCCAGTGAGCTTCGTTCTAAGAGAGTTAATTTTCTTTAACAAATTAATTGCCACAGTAAAAATAGAAATATATAATCAGATAGATTAAAACACTGATTATTGAAAACACTATCAGTTGATATTAACAATATAACACCAACTCATTTGTTTGCTATTTTTCTTTACAATCATCAAATAATTAAATGAAAAGAAGATTGAAGACATTTTTATATGGTACCCAAAATATTCAAAACTTCATTTAAAATGTTATGATATTTTAATGGAAGTTTGAATATACAAGATTTAATATTAATATAAGAAAAAGAAAACTACGAACAAATGGTAAACTCAATTTAAAAGATAAAAGAATTTGTATCCTTGGCAACTGTAACTTTTTCATGTATTATAAATAAATTTTTCAAAATTTATTGAGCAATTCAATAATTAATGTTATACACGTAATTTTGTTTATATACCAGAATTATTATTTCTATGCGATATTTGTTGGAACGTAAAACCATACAAATAGAAATCTTTTATAGGATAGATTTATTGGAGGTTTCAGGCGATATAGGCTGACTTGTTTCGCCTTTGTGTACGTACATAGTTAGATATTTCTCGAATAGTGACAGGAGCTCTCTCAAGAATTTGATTATTGCAGCCTTGATGTTCGCCAAGGTTTAATCGAGAACTCGGGACGAATACTTGAAAACTTCAGCCCGTAAATGGGATCCATCGTTGATCGCCGATGTGGCTTTTATTAAATTTTCTGCGGGACCATCAGCACCTTTCAAATTCTCTTTTGAACAGTTTTCGCATTTGATTCACTGTACGCTTCTCGTTACTCTTCCGCTTTTGATCTTGAAAATAAAATCTGTTGTTTACGATACTTTAAAAGCAAACCAAACTATGGGTATAAATTTTGTATAAATCTTCGTTTACATATTTATAAAGAACAAGATTATATATTGCATTATTGAACAAATAATATGTTATTTATTATAAACCTTGTTTTTCTGTTCTTTGCATAAAAAATAATTAATTGAGATCAGTAATAATTTATGACAATTAACTGAAGTATTGTTTTGTGTATGTTACTTGTGAATAATAAGTGAGAGGAATGTTATTAAACAAACGAGTAACTGGAGTTATCCAGCGGCTGATAATTTACCGACATAAACTACTGGCAGGAGTTCTGAACCGGAGGAACCATGAAAGGAATACTGGCGCCAGCTAGGTAGTCAGCGAAGGAAACTTAAAGAAAATTATTGATTTTTCCTAACGAAAGAACAATTTTCTCCCCAAAGATAACAGAGCCGCAAGGTCTTATCGGTTTACGATAAGGACTTTGCAACCTCTTTTTAAAGTAAATATATTACGCTATATTAGAGCCAATTTTTCTACTTACTAGTTTATTCTACTTAATCACAATAAAATATTAAAATAAGAAAATGAAAGTAGAAGTAATAAAAATTGTATCATTTATTAAAAATACACGAAAATTATGAAGTAGAGTTTGTGTAATTTGAAGCCGAATATATAAATATTAATTTTAAACGAACCTCCTGTTATAATCCACAGAAATTATATAGGGTGAGTCACAATCTTTGATCAGAATAATTATTTCAGTTGTCTGTTAAAATATGAAAATGATTTAGCCAAAAACTATAACAGAATAATAATTAATATTATGTTGTCTATTTATATTATTAAAACCTTGTAACCATAAATAACGTAGTGTAATACACTAATAATATTGGCAGTGTAATGCAATACTGCAAAGAAATACTCATATAATAGGAACACGTATAATACAAAAGCAAATTAACAGAAATTGTTCGATTAAATCTAGTGTACCACTAGAGAAGGTGAAGTATCAAGTGAATTAACTGAGTGGAAACTTCGAAACAGTCTCAAGATAAGGGCAGAAAATGCTCGTTATGAAATCATGATGTAATGCGAGCCACTTCGTACGAACTGTTAGATGCTCAACAGTCGTTAACACATACCACCGTGGATATGATTGCTTGAGTGAACTTTATTCGCCTACACTCACCATAGTCAATCTATGCAATTTATGCTCCAACAAAATTACCTTAAATTAGCAAATCACTTGTGCGACGTAATTGGAACTGTATTGATTTGTTCCTTTTGATAATTGATTGGTGCTGAACAATTATAAGACAGAATAAGTACAATAATAAAATATATTTATACCCCCATTGAGAAATTAAAGCAACTTATTTAATTAAATATGATGTGATTTTAATTTATACAAAAAATAATATAATGTTTGGAGATTTTCAAATTACACGTCAAATATATTAGAAAAGTAATTGAAAATTCGCACTATACTTTTTTATACTTATTTTATTTGCTTCACTGAAAAATAAATCTAGACTCGATTGTATCTAAAAATATTTCGACTGCAAAGAGTTAATATCGAATGTTAATAGTTAACAATCTTAAAACTACCTGCGTCGCAAAATGAGCAATATGATTTTACAGAAACCAAATGGTATTAATACGTAAAATGCTGTAACGTAGCAGTGATTGCATCAAACGTTAAATTTCGTCCATTTAGCGCGATCGTCTGAAATTCACGTGAAAATTCGTGTCATCACATTTCGGAAAATTGCGTCCACGTCTCTTCCGGGATGCATTTACGAATTCGAAAGTTTACCAGCGCATTCTGGGACACAAAAGCGGAACCGGCGTTTCACACTGCGTTATGTGCATCAACTGATAGAACCTTTTATCGTTGAAACCGACATTAACCGTAATGAGGCAGCTCTCTTGTTATTTCATTACACGAGAGTAAGTTGCTTGTAATCGCTGTTGCAGAAGAGGCATTGAACGGACTTTGATTGAAAATTTCGTTTACGTTAACCGCTGGTTTACGTTAGAAAGCACATAGAGCCTATTATGTGGAAGTACCACCATTATTTGCGTACGTGTGTTTGTACAAGAAACAGGTTTCATTGAATTTGCAAGAAGCCACCTTCCGTTGAAAGTTTCTTGCGCTAAATTTCGTTAACCTAAATTAGAAATTATTAGTTTAATCGAAGCTCCACGGAATTGTTTAGATACGAATAACTTAAGTTGTAGTTTAATTTAGTTTAATCGTTTTTAGACATGGTGAAATTGATCTTTGAATATGCAACGGGTGAATGTAAATTTTCGCTCTGTTGTCCTTAAATTACAAAATTTAATCATGACTGTACGTAGTTAAACTTATAATAAGGTAGACGCTTGGGGTGAGCAAACAAGTAAAATATATCAACGGATGGCCAGACATGCTGGATAAGGCAATACATTGTATACGCGAGCAACTGGAACGGATCGATATTTGATTAGACAAACGGAATATGTAATTATGGATTCGAGGAGCAGAATAGCAAGTTTGTAATTGATATGGTTAAACAATAAGAAAATCGGGAAATAACTAAATGTTTTCTTATAACGCTTACTTTCTTATTGGAAATTACTTAGATCTTTCAATAAATAATAAGTGAGAAGTAATAAATCAGTTAATGAGATAAAGAAAATATAATTAACCATTTCACTTAGGGTTTTTGTTAAATTTTAAAAAACGTAGCACTAAATATAGATCATTTTGGAAACGTTCGATAAAGATTATACAATGTTAATAACCACCAAACAATTAAAGAATTTTTGCTTATATTATTTCGTTTTTTTATCTTTAACTTTGAGAATAGCTAAATTGAAAATAATTAAGTCTGAAAGCAAACATTTTTCTTTTTGTTTGAAGAAAGGTATTAAATATGTGGATTTGATTAGAGAAAGTAAAGTTTTACATAATTTTAAAAACATGTGAAAAATGAATAGGATACTTTTATTTTCCCTTGGATACGATTAAACGTTTGTGTTAGATATTTTTCCGAAAAATACATTATATTTCAAACATTTATTTTAGAAATTGTCAAATGAACTCGCTTTATACTAAATATATCTAACGCAATACATCTATTTTTTTTTTATATGAAATAATTGCAACAAACCAAAGCAAATGTCTAATTAATATTCAAATATTAACAGGTTCTTATTTTGAAATTATAACCGATATTTATAATTAAACTTTGTTCTACTTGCACTTAGCAATACGGGTAGAGACAGTTACAGTATAAAACACATGGTTTTAAGGACAATAGCGAATTAACTATTCGAACTGGTATATAAAAAACTCTTTCAAATAGAATTGAAATTTTAATGGAACCTTGGAACGCTTTTTGTCATGACTCAAAGCAGCAATGATTTAAATATTCTTTTAGTGAGATCTCCGAGCAATTAACGAACTCTCGCAAGGTGTTTAATCGAGTTTTGTGCCATGTATTTTTCATGGTATCCTTTATTAAACTTCGATTCATTTAATAATTTTTCAAAGCGTCTTCAATCGAATCTCAGAACATCGAATCAATTCTTAATTCGATTTTAATTACATCTCAAAGGATTTCTTTCTTCAAGTGACTCCATGCAAAATTCAGCTATTCATAGCCGCAAAGGTCATCGGTGCTAATTATCTGCGCCATTGGTTTAATTTAATCGAATAATTAAGGAACGAAGAACAAAATTTTCTGCAATGAATGTCAGCAATCTGTGCTACGATGCACAAAAATGATAGTAATTGAAAATATTATAAATTATCGCAAATAATTGCCGTCAAACTTTATTTAGTATAGCCGGAATTTCAGTTTAAAGAAAAAGCGGTGTCTGATTTCGTTTAATTATTCATTTTTTGTTAAAGAAACGAACAATGTATAAGTTTCAACAACATTGTAAACTCTGGACAAAGCAATATGCTGATACATTTGTCTACCTATGGGAATATTCTGTAATAGGTTTCATTTTGTAATAAGTGATCATATTTTATAACAAATTATTGTATGTACAAAACAACTCTATACGTATATATTTCTGTACTCACTAGCTTAAAAACTTGATTTCCACTAATAAAATTAGTATCGATAAATGAACAAGTTGACAAAATCGTGGGTTTTAATTTGACGTGTTAATAAAAGGTTCGTAACCTCACATTCAAACTATTAAAAAATTATGCAAACAAAATTGTTTCAAAGGGCCAGGACGTATTTGTATTTGACTTTAATCCGTGGTTTGGTGAAAATTTGCCACTGTGCATTGGCTACTTTGGCGAATATAATCGTTTAAACCAGGATTTTCGCAAGATGGTGTTAGTATAAAGGAGTAAGTCACACACAGCGGCCACGTTTTCTGTAAGTTAGCTTTGTACTCAAAACAAATTGCCACAACTGTGCTTTGACACTGTTACACACTGATAAACTGAGTCATTTGGGGCAAGGGCGAGAATGGTAATGGTAACTAGAAGGCGTTTGGCGACCAAAGAGGGTGTCTGGAGCGATACACCGATCCTCTGAGTTATGATAATGAAGCTACTTCCTTTACTGCATACACCTCCGCAAGTATTGGGGCACAATTGAAACAAAATAACCATTTCGAAACTCAACCAAACGATTTAAATTTTGTTACGAAGCTGAAAGGGTTACTTTTATCAAAGTAAAATAGAAAACAAAATAAATAAAGAATGAATCGTAAATTTGCATACAGAATGATTCTTTATTTTCAATTTAGAAGTAAGGGTATAGCTTTAATGTTAAGGGTTTTCAATTCACAAGCTTTATTACGGTAATATTAGATTTATTTATAAACAATAGAAAACATTATAGTATTATCCCTATTAATACTCAAGGAAGATATGTTTATAGAAAAAAAACATTAAACAAAACAGGATTAAATAAAGTATATTTTAATAAATAGTAAATAAGGATCAGCAAAAATGTCTTAGAAATAACAAGGTTTTAATTAAATTTTAAGTTACTTTTATATCAACTTGTAAATATGTATAATATATGTGTATAGATATTTGTTTTTTGTGTAGTCGAATATTGTGGCTATTCTGAAACTTTTAGTTATATCGAGTCATGGAATTAGAGTTTCTTTAGAATTCAGAAAGAAAACCGTGGGTACATTGAATCAGGGTTAATTGGAGTAACGTTAAACGAGGTCTTACTGTATTACATTATTTGTACCCGGATGAAACGGAGAAGAAGTTCTGAATAGCAGTGAAATCGTTCCAGTAATTTGAAGTAGCAACCTGAAGTATACACTCTATAAAAAAAAAATAAGGATTTTCACTCTTTGTAATAGTGCTTATCACGTGTCGTGTTTGATATTACTGGTTTTACTGCAGTTGGCGTCGTGTACGCATGTCTCCGAAAGTCAGCACGGCTACACAGAACTGGAGTATCGTGATAAGAAAAACGGTTTCTTTTGCGTGAAAGCCGATATATTGAAAAGTCGTCTTGAAGCGAACTTGTTTTCAGAGACTTACAAAGCGAATAGGACTTCAATGCAAACGCGAGTTTTCTGCTTTCGTACTTCTATACACTGGTATCCTTTGTTAAAAAAATATCTGCGCTTATAGAAGGTATCTCGCGTAACTGGGGCACCCTGTATCATTCAAATGATTAGATATAAAAAAGCTCGACATTTAGACATGCAAATAATAAGGGTATAAGTAGATGAAATTTGAGACTGGAAAGGTTAGCTTGAGCTAAATAAAATGCATAAGTTGGACTCCTTCCTTCAGAATAATATTGGAACCAGAATAAGATACATATCTCGGGAATGTATAACGAAAATCGAAAAGAATACGGCAATCATCGCGAATATCGTAGTACCGTATTAAGCATTGCGGGAATATTGCAGGAAAATAATAAGAAAATTTGGATACGAAGATATTCGAAAAATTCTAGAACTGTAAAGTTCGAGGATGGGCGCTAACCCAGATTCTTAGGTAACTGGATGGCATCGATACGCACGCAGTAGCGAAGCTCATCTGAAATTCATAGGAGCCGCCGTAACTGAATGGTATCGGAAGTCTCGTTATCACCGCAATCACTCACCGACCCCTTTTATCCGATACAGTAATCGTTTTAGTCGAAGCTTCAAATTTCCTGATTGGGATTCTGAGGGATCTCTAAACCAATTTTAATTTTTTTTGCAGAAGTTCTTTAAAAATAATTTCATAAGAAAAAATACTTGAAATATCGTTTCAATAAATCAAAGAAGTTTTAAAAGATCTGTGATAGATTCATCAATTGATTCATTAAGTGTAGAAATATAACTTTTCATACAAAATTCGTTAGAAAAATTTCTTTCTAATAAGATAGTATTAACTGATATAAATAGTGTGGAAGTATAAGTTTTATAAATTTATTGATTTCTTAGTTTATTTTTAATAGAACTCGGATTAGATCAACGTCATTTCCTGATTCCAGAAATACATTAATACGTGCATTATTACATTTTTTAATTTAAAGCAGATTGAATATCAAAAATATCATATTACTTTTACATCAAAAAATTAATATTATAAATTCCCAGATACCTATTAAAACTACGTGCTTTGTGAAAAAATCCTTTATTACTTTTTTATGGTCGTGTATGATAAAGTAGCACTGCTATTACAATTACTGTGTATTCCACCTGACTTCTATTAATATGATAAGGAAGAACTTTCGTCAGTCTTTCTTCGAACTCCTTAGAGCAAGGATCGTATATGAGACACGATAATCATCATTTCATTTCAAATATTCTCAACTATAATTCATTACTTCTGATTTATTATATCGTGTTTTATGATTCCTTTGCCTTGCTGCAATTGTAGTTTGATTCTTTCCTTTTTTGCTTATCTTATAACATATCATCATCAGAGAATGACAGAAGCATCATCTGAAGATATGTGAAATGCAGTAGTTATAATAAATTAGAGTACAAGTTGGATAAATAGCATACAAATCAAATAGTTTATTCTTGTCCTTTTCTGCTCTTCTTACATCGTGTAAAATTAAATAATAATCCATACTAAACATTTGTAAAAAAAAAAAATAAAATAAATTCTAAGACTACTACTGGTTAGAGATGGGGAAGTGTTACAACAGAAAAGTGGTAATTTTATCTTTTTCGAATGTTTCATACACTGACTAATATTAATTAACATTACTCCTACATTAATTTGTAGGAGGTCACTGATTACGAAGAGCTTTTAGTATTACTTAAATTAATGTAATCAAAAGTATAAGAGTACTTTTGAATACACGTAATTCTATTACTTGAATAAAATGCTAATTTTAAAGCCGTTTGAGTATTTAATTTTATTATTAAACTGTAAGAGCTCGATATCTGCAATTATAAGCTATTAAAAATAATTAATGATATACTTTGAAAATATCACGTTTCAAAATTAACTGTGGCACGTTATACCGAATTACCACACGTAAATTGTTTGCAATTAAATCGATTGGGCAGCACGATTCAAGAGAAACGGCCGGGATTAACGAATCGGAAAGATGTTATGCTCCATCAGGATATCGTTAGTTCCCACGTTCCATTAAAAGGTTTAAGATTGGATAATCAAGCTAAACTAAAACATTCTTTTTCATCCACCCTATTCACCGAATTTAGCGTCGTTATACCATTATGGCCTGTTTCAAACTATGCAAAAAGTTTAAATGAAATTATGAAAATATTGTGCAACATCATGGGATAAACCTACTTTCGCTTCTGGAGCTCGATCCCATAATTTCCAGCGACTGGAATAAAACAATTGCCTTTACGAAGGACACAATTTATCTCAAGGAATGCCGGTTGTTGAGCGGCTTACTGTAATATCGCTAATTGTATGCCGTTTCAAGCCAACCTTCGGCTCTCCTAGTTAATAATTGCTTCGTTAAGCTGTCGTTTACGACAGACAGTACATTACTAGTCTCATTATATAATTTGCCGAACTTAATAGGGTGCCGCTATGTGCTTTGCGGTCAACGACGCCGAGAACGGGATGGAGTTATTATATGTAGAGCGAGTAGGCCGCAACGCGGCAAACTACTTCCTGTGTATCAGCTTTCGATTATAATGTGATATTGCATTTGACCAAAGATATCAATTTACCACAAATAATTTATATTAACGAAACATCATCGTTTTGGATTTAGAGCGGTGTTGTTACATTTGCGAATTAACCGATGCGAAATTCTCAGCCTGAGACGAATACAAATATAATCTATATGTTTTAGTACCAAACCATTTATGACAATTAAGTAGGTAGTCATAAATGACAAATAAGTCAATGAAAATTTATTTTATACTTCAAATTTTTATGGTGTATAGTCCAAATGATAGTTTTCGTGCATTTTCCTTTTAAACTATTGATATTATACACCTATGTATATGTTTTTGCAGGAATTTACAATGACCTTTAACAAAATATAAAATATATTACATCCCTTTTTAACCTTTTATTTTATAGCTTTTTTTAGCACGTGAAAAACAAATGTTACAGCAAATAATGGAAGTTAAAGTATTATGTACAGTTTACTTTTAATGATTCTCGACTGCGTGAATTACAATTAGAGGTAAATTTAAATTTAACTGTAGGACAAATATAATCCAGGTTTGTCACGTTTGAACTGAATATTTCAACATCACTGTGGCAGGAAATTATAAATTAAAAAGTTAATTTCTCTTAAATCACTTTGATTTCGGTGACAAAATGAGAAACTGTGTTCTGTAAAATAGAATTATTTATTTATGAAAAGTATTGCAAAACGCATTAAATTATTAAAAAAGTCACAATGTTAAATATTATTTTTACACAAATTAAAAAATAAAACTGACAACTTTTAATTAAGTAAAAGCTTTAAAATAACTATTATTTATTTTAGTTTGAAAGATTAATTAATTAATCAATTAACCCTCTACGACTCGAATTTTCTACAACGAAGAAAAGAAATAGTGAAGTGATTCTTAAAAACATATATATTTCTAAATTATGATATAATTTGCAATGGAATATAGTGCGAAAGGTACGTAGGAAAGTTTTGAATTTATGATAGAAGTTTACTACGTTAATACTTTAAAATTACACCAGCTTATGGGGGGTTAAATTAAAAGTTTAATGCTTTTGTTTATTCATTACTCTAACATTAACTCAGACTTGCAAACAAATTACATTCGAAATTGGTAGTTCCAGGGTTAAAGTTACTGTTCAGAATTTAAATAAATTTAATGAAATATGTGAGGTTAAAATATTTATCTATTCATTTTGTTTATTTTAGTAGAGTCATTAGCGACCACATGCTTTATAAGAATAACATGAAAAATGTACAAATACGTTAATGTCAGGGTTAGGATTAATAAAAGTCAATCTAATTAGGAAAAAGGTTAAAATTATATATTACTCAAATTTTAAAAACAATTTCTAATGGTACTTTAATAACAAGTGCACATGCTTCGTTCGTCCACTTAAACGACGAACGTCCATTGCCAGTCGCAAATACCTCATGAATAATGGAATAATCGACTAATTATTAGTACCATCGGCGGTCGAACAGATATCGAGTCAATGGGATTAATTAAGTTATACGTAGGTTCATGCTCGATCAAGTATTCCGCCATACGGACTTCAATTTCTGAATACTTTATTGCTTCCAAAAAGCACGTATTCGATGAACATACCGATTAATATTGCACAGCGATGTGGAAATTTTCTTACACAAGGACAAATTTGTGACCTCAGAGCTCCAAATACCGTCATATTTTGAACGTCCGAAGTTTTATTGAAATTCCAGGAATTTTCGAGTCCTTGATAGTGCTGGATATTATTCGTTTCAGAATTTGGGAATTTATTGTCGTAGAATCGAAATCGAGGCTAAGATGGTGCCGAAAGTCATATATCCTACATGATTGACTGTTAGGAACCCAAAACGGCCTTTATCGTGTTCCACGGATTCTGGATAGCCTTTATCGGATCCCTTGGGTTCGTTACTGTCTGCATCAGTATCTATCAGTTCCATGATGGTCTCTATTATGTCGTACACGTGGCGTCGAGTACATGCAACTGCGGAAAGACGATGGCTGCCCTAACGAATCAATACGGTACTTTGGCAAAACGGTGTCACGACAGGATAAAACAAACTCTAATGCTGATCAAACGTATGCAACTCTGCTTTGATTCCAAATGTTTTAATAGAATTTTATGGAGTTTGAAGTTTGGCAAGAATCGACGGTAATCGTACGATTAATAAAAGGAACAAGTAATGTTAAATAGCATTGGTATACAAAGGATGAAATATTAATATCTTTGGTTGTTTGATTCTTTTTTTAATTTAAATCGATGATAAATGAAACGTTTGCAATATGAGTTTATTGTTTACAATGTCGAGCATAAATATAATGTTAAATCGTTTCAAAAGTCCATGTGTCTTTTATTAAATCTGTTCTCTCCTATTTCTGTTATTAAATCGGCGAATTGCACCGAAGGCAATTTAATGATTCAATCTGTTGTGTAGTTACAAAAGGATCGATAGAAAAGGTATAAAAAGTTTTTTGAAATAAGCATTACTCACCACTTTAAAATTATACATAGTTTTAACTCTTCGTAGACAAACACATGTTTTACATTTCCGCTTTAAGTTACCAAAAAATCTGATAAAATTCCAAAATATTTATCAAAGTGTCTACTATGTTATTTAGTTTGCTATGAAAATAAAAATTCGAAGAAAGATCAAACTTGTTTTGTGTTATAAATAATCCAGGGTGACTAAAGCTAAAAATAAAAACTAAACTAAAACTAAAGCTAAAAATAGACAGTCGAAATAAGATGCATCATGTGAACGTACTTGCTCGCATATGATTCTGCAACTTCTGATGCGTATCGCATCTGACAAAGCATTTTGCTGAAAATGCTGGGCGGCAAATCTCTTAAACATAAAATTCCAAAACGGATCCGCCTTTTACCTAGGAACATTCGCATCTTATTACCAACAGCATTTGCCTGAATGCAACCATTCTATAACTTGTCCGTGTTTAAACGATTTAACACTAGAACTACCGACGCCTAATCTACTCTTTGTTTTAAATTGGAAATACGATAAAGTATGAATTATAATACAGAATGATTCCTTATCTTAATAAAAATCAGCTTACATTCTGACGAAAGCATTTTAATAAATCTTGCAATGAAGAATAAAAAATATGGAACAAGTCATTGTAACCCGTTTGGTAGTTTTAGAGTTAAAAACGTTTGTTTCCAATGCATTCTCGTATAGTTTCTGGTCGTAAGAATTATTCCTAAAATATTATGTCATTATGAAGTTCATAAAATTCCCAAATCTGCGATATATTAAAGCCGTCCATGTCGCAAGCGTGCGGAGATTTATGTGCAACAGACAGATTATTAAGAGGGAGCCTCTTTTTATTCGCGTTCTGTTGTCAGTTTTAAAAAATATTTTCTTCGCTTCATGATAAATAGGAAGTTGAAGAACATTTTCTATTTTACTGGGTGAATCGACTTGAAATTTTGCACGTATATAGAGAATATTTCAATTTATGCATTGAATCCGAAATTATGTTCGATATCTTTCAAATTACTATTTCTTCAAGATACGAGAGATCAACATTTTCGAACAAAAATCACAGTTTCATTTCATCGACTTTTATTTTTACATTATTTATTATAGGTCGAATGATAACCATATTCATGGAGAATGAAAAAGAATTTTATTTGTTTCTTTCTTTATGACTAGGATGGCTGCAATCGATGCGCTCGATTGAACAACTATTTCACGACATGACTTGCGCTTCCATTTATAACTTCTACAATTTTTAGTAAAATGTTTTATCTAAACGTCTGTTATTTTAACACACATATAGAGCGGTTCATTCGAATAAAGTCACTTGAATATCTCTTCATGACGGAGAAAAAATATTTTACAATAACATACCACTGGAATGATATAAAAGGATTAAACATTCTTGTCCGGAACTTTGGTACTTTAATTCTCTTTACATTTACATTTTTTGTACCATATTCAGAAAAAGTATGAAGGTAATCTTGTTTAAATGGATTTTCTGCATACAGTACGTCAACTTGCTAAATTTTAACCCTGTGATGTAAATTTAGTTAACACGTTATCGATCACAAAGAAAATGATCAGTGCTATAAGCCACATTATAACAATTGTTTTATTTCTTATATTAACCTGACCATATTCTATTTGGCACAAATAATATATTCTTAATGTTATATAATGCATACTTTCTTCAACTTCCAATTGTCCCATAATATCGTATTCGAGGGTTTGGTCATCAATGACCGCCGCATTAGCAAACATGTTAATGAAATGATGAAAATTTCGTTGACTACAGTGCGTTCATTTATGCAAAACCGTGCCGTCAAAGTAGTTACCCTCTCCATGTCCACTCATGCTCATATAGAGATTCTGGCCTGTATACGACGTAAAGCACGTTATTCACTCTCCTTCGGAGAATAGACGCGAAGAGGGGTAAGCCACGTTAACGGTGCGGTTGTGTATAAATAGATCTTATCTCGTTCCATTGCGCGTAATCCCTCTTCGCGTGGGAGCGAGCGAATAGAAAGTGACAACGAGGAGAATAACTCAACGTATAATCAGCCGTATATGAATTGAAGTAGTCCGAGCCACGGTACGTGGGACAAGTAATCCAATAATCGTAGAACGAAGCCAGCCTCTAAGGAGCTTAGTTTGTACATTAGGGTGCTTCCACCTCGGTGGCCTGTGTACGCTTAATTGATTTTTTTGCCCGTATGTTTATTAAAGGCCACAGCTGCAGCCGGTGTAGTTCGTTCAACACCTCTGCCGGCAAATACGCGGAACGTTAATAAAACTTAGCCAGGTACTTAGAGAATCGATCCGGACTCATCGAGCACACTTGTTTACATTCTTCTACAATGAAAAATCTTGCCGTGTATCCTGAGCCAGCGATAAAATTCAGAAGCGATTAAGCGTGTTTCACAAAAATCATTCAATGTCGCGGCGTGATTGATGAGCCCAGAAACTATCACTTTTATGGATCGCCGCTGGTGAAATAGAGTCCGGGAAGAGATTATCGAACGTTCGAAGAATTTTCGGAATGTTCACGAAATGTGCATCCAAAGAACGGGGGCGATTAATCAAGGAAGTGCAATTTTGATTATTTATGGCAAGGAATTATTAAATATTAAAACTGCACTTCAAGTTAATCTAACTCAAGCATTAAAGTGTACGAGGGTTAAATTGTTGAATGGTAAATTATTTGTTTAAGAGATAATTAACTTCTGAACTAACTTTAATTCAATATGTTATCTTACTTTATTTCTATTTTTCAAATATTCTATTATTATTTCAAGTACTATTAAGAATATACGAAATTTTTCTATTTAAAAATTTGTGTATCTAACTTTGGTCGAAATTTCATTATACTTTTCCCTGACCTGGCTCACAATCGACTGAAATAGTAAACGAATTTGCTTAACCTATATTGTAGTGTATTAATACACACGTTAAATAACGTTGCTATTTTATACATCAAAAGTTTGAAAGTATTAAATTAAAAATCCAGAACAAATGTTATTGCAAAGTGTCTTTCTCAACGTGTTAGTTAAATATTTATTATAAATATCGCAGTAATCGTTACAAAAATTTTTTTAAATTGATAAAATAGAATTAATCGCGAACCATACAAGAATACACGAATTTTTGAAACCGTACACCAATCGTGTGCAACAAAGAGCCAAATCCGTTAAAAAAAAAATGATTTCTATGCAACAGAAAATTACTTCTATTCGCGTTAGTCGCATTTGTTGGGAAGATTATCGGTCTTAAGTTTCGCGGCTGCCTTTCAATCTATTCTGAAAATACGACTGCCTTCCAGCTTTCGCCTCTTTTATGGCCGACTTATTAAAATCGATTTTTATGCTTGCATACGATGCCGATATTTCGTGTTCTCTTTCATATCAGCCGCATGTACGTAATATTTTCCATTCGTGCTGAATGAAGTACTTGGCTCTTCATGATTTAAATGCGAACTTCCCGGAAAAATATATGAAAGAGGAAAAGAAAATAAGTATCGTAATTTGCTCGAGTACCGTTAAGAAAAATTATTTTCATGTGATGAAGGAGTTATCAACCACTTGTTGTAAATTTTCGATACAATTCTGATGAAGAACGAGACGTTTTAACGGACTATTTGTAAGCTTTTACAAATCAAGGTTGTACGTTACCGAGTAAATTTTATTAAATGAAAATTTTAACACGACACAAATATTTCCAACGGTAAAATTTAATTCGCATTGTAATATTAATGAAAAGATTGAACCGTATTTTATAATAAGCATTTATAATATTTGTCTTTATTTAAATTGATTTTATTAGTCTAGTATTTATAACGAATGATGAAAGAATGAATTAGTGCGCAAGAAAGGTTGATCTTTCTTGGGTTTTCAGGATTATTTCCTTGACCAATCGATTATTTTTGAAATTAAAAATTACGTTTAGAATGCTAACTGTACTGGAATAAATATTTATTTTGACAACTTACCCTTTGAAAAAACTACTACTTTTGAAAATTAATCAATTTACATATACGTAAACATAAATATGATTATGTTATCGGTAGAAAGAACTATAAAAGTATTCTTTGAGAAGAAAGAGCTATCTCTTTAAAAAAAGCCTTAAACAAATATACAAATTTGTTATCACTGTTTCGTAGTTATTAATATATTGTGAGACATAGGTCAAGGTTTATAATGTCATTAAGGAGCCTCAGGATTTAATTAAGTTGTATGAAGCAATTAAAATTAATTAATCGTTGGAGTGATACGAATCAAGGTCATTTTTATTTGCCATATTATACATACCATATTTAAAACAGAAAATTGAACATCTTGCAAATAAAGGGCGTACTACCAGTTCCGTTATTTATATTCACTCAATTGCTTCGGGTTTGAATTCAACGAATTATCGATTCAATACACTACACCGACCACGTTAACTCCAAAGCGGAATTTAATTTCACAGCTTTCTCCCGGCTCGTGATCTTTCCATTGAACGACGTGCACTGGATAATCAACGATAATGCGATTTACGGTATAAGGAAATACGTGCAAAACACTAGCATCTTATCATTAGTTTGCTAAAAATTTATTACTCCTTTCACCTTCGATGCACCAATATTATTTTAGTGTGAATGATTTCTACTGAACTCAATTTTTACTGAACTTAATGTTAACAAATTATGGAGTCTCTAAAACAAAGAACAGAAACAATTTCTGTTTGAACTAAGCATACTTCGATTATTAAGTATACAGTAAATCCTTATTGTCCTTGCAGTACTAAATGCTCTTTTACAATTCGGTATTCGGTAGAAAATTGTTTTCCTGAAAAAGCCATGCAAACTGAATAATTGTGTACATCAAGTTGGGTGAAATTCATCAACAGAACGTGACAATTTATCTGTTTAGATTGTCCGGACGAACTTTAATATATTTAATGGATCAGGAAAAATCGTCCCTGATAATGATGGTTATTCAAAATTTAGCTGGATGTTAATAATAATAATGTTTAGTACTCACAAAATTGATTAAAAATGAGATAGTTAAAATCATTTAATATACGGGTGTTATAAAAAAGCAGTTGTTAATTTTTCCTGAAGAATTAAGTTCAGTTTCTATACAACAAATGAATCTTACTGTTACAACATTTATCTTTTGTGCTCATTCTTTGTGTACAAAGGAGAGACAGTTCAGTGCTGAATCGTATCACTTGATTTTCAAGATCATTCGTTCAACTTCACTGATTTTTAAGGTGGCTTCACACGTTCTGACCGTTCTGATCCGGAGAGGTACGGTAACCGGAAGGATGCAGTGCCTCCATGCGCTCCAGTTAGCACAATGGTTCACCTGTTCAGTTCAAAAACTGTATATTCAGCTTTTCTCTATGTTTTACACGCTTTCCGACCAACCGACAGCGGTATCAATTGCCAATCTAACTGAACAGTGACCAGTGGTATCAATTGCTAACCCAACTGGACAAAATTCGCACAAAGTATCCCATCAGAATTGGCTATTTCCTATACATATAATAGGCGGTCTCTTTTGGTTTACAAAAGATATTTGGAAAATGATGTATCCTTAACTAAACTTTTATGATGAAAACTAACCCTAACCACACTTAGAGATTTTGTAATAACATTTGTTTGTTTAAATTAAATTGTATAGTGATTTTTCAGAATATCTTAAAAAGCAAAGAGTATTTCCAACTCAGTATAATAATTAGTAGACGAATGACTTTAAAAACTTATATAAAAATGACATATCATCCATGATAAAGAAATTGTTACTTATTTATTGATTATTTACACGTTGACTACCATGGTGGTCACCGGTGATCGGCGGATAAAAGTTATAGCTTTAATTGATTATTGTCTATTTTTTAATCGATCAGGCGACCAGCCAGAAATACGATTGGTTATTAAATCATCCAGAACGTGAACACGAGTTCTCGTTTTATTTATGTATTCTATGGCAAACTTTTCGCTCGTCCCCCAAAGGCAGACCTCGGTATCATGACTTATCACTCTGATTCAATGTCACAGTTGTCGACCTTACTTTCCGTATCGCAATCCACTAGCCCCGATTCTCCGGTGCGACGCTCTATTTTTATTGTCTAGTGCTCCTCTTCTCGCAGGCTCCGCTGCCCTCGGCTCTCTCCTCGGTATTCGGGTCGAACCACCACGTTCGTCGTGTCTCGCCCCGAGAAATCGTGCAACTCTGCCAAAACGCAATTTCGCGTTCCGCTAAAACGACGAACCTTCGACTTTTGCCGGAAGAATCCGTATCTTCGAACACATTCGTCACATCCGCGTTCCTGAACATATCCGTTCATGAGAAGTCAACTTCAGATTTCTGGACATGTTTCCGGTAACCACCCGACTCGAGTTCTTAAACTTTGACGTTTCGTTGAGAAAATTTATAGACGCATTTGTTATTCTCATATTCAGAATCCGGTTTGATGTTTTGTTAAGAACAGTAAAGATTTCGAAAACTAGATTTTTGTTGTTCTTTCATCATTAATTGAAAAACATTGTTCAGAGATGATGGGAGCAATAACCACTCTTAGAAATTACACAATGTTGAAGAATTAAATTAAGTGTAAAGTAAAGTTGTTAGATTTTCCTAGATTTTGATATCTTTTAAAACAGATTGTTTAGTACACTGTTTTTGATCAATATTATTACGTCTATTATTAAATGAAAATTTTAGGAAATAAGCAACAAACAAATTTAAAATTGTGTAAAAGAAGATTTAAGAATATAATTATAGGTACATCTTATAACGATTTTTTGCAAAGTGTTTGCAAGTATAAAACGTTAAAAATTTGAATATCTCCGAGATATTTTACTTTTATTGTTAAACCTTGTTTTTAAAACGTCCTGTCTACAATTTCCTTGTTTTATAAAGTATTTCTAAACATTTATAACTCCGTGCGACTTATACTTTTCTATTAAGATCTATTCCCAGCTGATTAGAAGGTATAGCCTATTCCAGTTGCGTGGGACACCCTGTATATGCTGTAAATGTTTGGAAATAATTTACTATATTGGTTTTAACCGTTCTTCAACGTTTCGAAATGTTAAGACAGTGGATCTAAGAAGAGTCTTGTGACGAGTGGTTTCCTCAACAGCTAGTCTTATGCAAGCAAATATGCGCTGTACAACCACGAACATTAGACTTGAAACGTACTCTCCTCTTCGTAGGAAGTTTTTTAAGATTCCATAAATCGTTCTGTCCGAGGAGGAACAGTGCTAGAAGCCCCAACATTTCCGAGCCGGCTTTTTATTCGAGTATCCTTCTTCCAAGGCGTTGAAAGCTCGTCGACTTTTCCTCGAAAGGATTTTCGTTTCGATACGACAATACTATCGTCCCCGTCTATTTTAGCTTTAAAAAATCGGATTGTCCGACGATCCGTTTGTCTCGAGGCAAAGAAATCAGGATCCGAAGATTGGAGAGATGTATTTGTTTCGTTGGATCTTGTTTGGCCCAATTTGCGAATGAATGAAAAAACAGAATAATAGGATGAGGTTTGCCCGTGGTGGTTTCGTCGCGAATCGATCACGATTCCGGAAATAAATTTCGTCGAAGGGACGGACGTGCACCGTGTCCTCGCTCGTCAATTGATTACAGGTTATCCAACGGTGGTAAAAAAATTGAGTATCTAATAAATCCGTCAGATGTTCCACCTACTTGGTTCTTTCGTTCCTTTCATTTGCAAGTCTGAAACCTCCGTAAATCTAATAGACGCGGTCCGATCTGATTTAAATTGTATTCAAATACAACTATCGATCATTCGAAGTGGAACTGGTCTGGTCACAAGGGGAAGGATAAGAAAAAATAATCCTTGTCTTGTGTTTTTAACGGGAAAAACAACGACACGATTGCAAAAAAAGTAGTTTTTCAAGAAACGAAGAAAATTAATATCATTCACTCATCCTTTAACTACTCTGGCCGGGAAATTAAAAATTTGACTTTATGTATTTAAAACAACTCTGTGCTGGAAAAGTTAAATATTATTTCTTAATAATTGATACCTTTGTTTAAAAATTTGTAGTTTTTTCTAACTTTAGTGGAAATGCTATTGATATAACATTATTTATCTAAAAATTTTTCATTTTTGGTTGTATTATTGTTCTTTCAAAATGGTAATAGTACTTAAAAACTTTTCATCTTTGTTCTCAAATTGTCAAATCGATTTCACTCCCGATAAGCGTAGTTCTAGTGCAAGGTGAATCTTTCTTCCTGGCGGAACTTGTTAATTGAATATTTTCACGGGAACGAACGTATGAATAATTTATTAGGCGAATCGGAGAGAACGAGCTCGATACCGCTACAAAATTTCCTTTGATGTCCTTGATCAGGGGATGAACGTAATCCTCGGTGAAATCAATTTCCGTCAATGTGATTGAATTAAAGAAACAATGTTTGCGTGATACTATAAATTTATGCAAATTTGATCGATCCAAAAAGTTCATTATAAGACAGTAAATAGATTTTTTTTTAATTGATTCGATAATTTTCAATTTTTAATCCGTTAGATTGATAATAAAACGATAATTAAAAACTTATAAAGTTCACGATATGGACGAATTCGAATTATTCGCTATTTTTCAGGATTTCGATCCCTTCCATCATTTTATTCGTTCAATTAAACCAATTAAACAGAAATTAGCGTGCCGTAATCTCGAATCCAGCGCAAGCATTCTAAATTACTCGGGTAATTACATGGCTAAACTCGTGAACTGAATGCTCACGCCATCATCCGACGTACCTGAATTGGTCACTGAAGTGACAGTTTAAATTCTAAAATATGTACCCTAATCAAAATGAAAAATTATTTATAATTTTGAAAGTATTAGTTTTTTTTTATTCGTGTTAATTAGGATTTTTTTCCCTCTATAGATGATACTTTGGTAACCCATCTAACCTGGTGGTCGATGTTCTGTGACGCTATGGGTAATCCGCTTAACCTGCTAGCTCGTCAGTTACAGCACTGCTGCGAACCTTAAACTTTGACTTTGGTAAGTGAAGCTTAATACTTCGATTCAATTACACAATTTATAGCTTCCCTATATGCGTTTCATGAGAAAATAGCTTATTGTCTCGCCTAAGATAATTGGATCTTCTTCTGAATCCTTACGTTTTAATGGAAATTAAAGGATATCGGTAAAGATTAATGCATTTAGAGTGACTTAACGCTTCGTTTTAGTCTTCGTAATACATGTATAATGATCATTTATTTTATTCCCTGTATAATTATTACTGTTAAAACACAACATTTGCTTAAAGTTAATGATTTACATTCGTTGTTTGTTTAATTCAGTTTTTCAAAAATTGGAAATACTGTTTGTATTTAACACACAAAAATCTGTAATAAATTTCTGCTGAATGTCAGAATTATTAAATTTTGATAAAATGTATTTACATGTAATAACTAATGAGTTCTGTGTCAAAGAATGCTAATACATTGAAAAGTAATTTGTACAAAGAGTTTTTAATTTTCACCTAATCGAGAATCTTTTATTAAAATATAAAAACAGATTCGAGTTTCTTATTGCATAGTAAATGTAAATATAGGTTGATTATAGAAATTATTTTGAGCGAAGCTTAACTAAAACTCATCTTGTTACCATTAACTCGCTGTACAGCTTTCTATAACTCGAGGAACACATGGATTATCTATTATCGCAGACTCTCGTGTTGTAATGAGAGTTAACCGGACTTTTAATCAGGTTAGATGGCGATTAGAATTCCTTAACTAAACTTCTATTTTACAGAGTATATTATTCTTTTTTCACTCTCTCTCCATTCATCGCAACATCCGAATCTGGCTGTTATACTCGTTTCGTTTCCTTCTCCGTTCAGATCTATATTAATATTTTGGTCTTTGTTCAGCTACCCACCTCGGGTATTCTTTCATCGATCGGGACTTCTGAATTTTAATCCATCGTACTAGATAACGTTTCTCTCTTACATTGTTCATCCAATCTTCTATTTTATTCTTATGTGTGTTGTTTTTATTTTCCATTTCGAGTTTACGTATTCTGTCAGTCATTTTTCTTTATACTATGCTTTTGTTAATTATTTAAAAATTTGTCTTTTTGCATTGAATAAAGTGTTTATTGTGTAAGAGCATTTGATACAGTTCTGGTATACCAAAGTACAATTGCAATACCATCAATTGCTAAAAACACATACAAGTGTAAATTGCTATGATCATTGCAAAATTATCATCCTCTATATTTGAAATTTGAACAATAGAAATGACGTTATGTTAAAGGCTCGTAATTAGCAGGAATTATATCGTGTAGCATTATAATGCAAAAATCAGCTTCTATCGCTGGCATTGCGTACCGAATAGTCAAAGAACAAAGCCGTAATTAATTGTTTGAAATACAGTGAATAGTGATGTAAGTAACTGGATACCAATAAAATCAAAATACAATTAAAAATGTTACAACAAAAAATAATTGGTCTCTTTACCATCACTGCAATAATAAAAAGTAAACACTGGATCCACTAATCTCTTTTTAAATTACTTCTGTTCAATGGCAATCCCTGAAGGAGAATTAAATAGTTAAATAATACATTAATTTTAGATTATTTTCTCATTTATTATTAGATTTTTTCTGTTTAACAGGTTCGCTACCTGTATTATAAATATAACACCTTCGATTTTCCATGTACCCTACAGGTCCACTTACAAGTAAATGCATGAGTCCAATTTAAATTTTGTTTCCACCTCTTGGCATTTAATGTAGATAATTTTAAAAGTTTTTCTCCTTTCTAATAATGAAAGATGTTACACAATTTCCATTTGTTTTGAAGGAACGATTAATTTCATATCATTTTATATCAAATATTCTACTTTCAATATTACTTACAATTGGAATGGTCAGTGTTTTTCCTTAATAACTCAAAGCGTTTTCTTAATAAGGAAGCCATATCCCACATCGTCTCAGGTACCCCTCCGATTCTTACACTAGTTCTGGGACACCCTGGACAAACTGTGTCATGGTCTGAAGTTACGTCATGTTATTTTATTTTATTTTATTCTACAAAACAGAAAGAAAAAATGGCCTGCGATAGAGGAACTTTCAATTAAGCACTGCTGAAATGAATTATCTTCAAATACATATATGAATATTTCGATATAGACTCGAATGAACAGATGCTATAACGGACAAGGTCCCAGAACTAATTATGTTCGTTTTAGCGTACCCTAGTCTAGTTACCGACGTACACTCTTGGTTTACATAAACACGTAATTCTCGCTGTCGTCGCACAGTATACAGTAACGATTCTCTGCTTGACAGTCATGTGATTACTCTGTAGCTGGCAATTGCTATCCACTGAAGAGTTTTCACCTACTTTGCTACCGCAAGGACCACTGTTTTAACGAAACATTTAAGCGTTTCTCCTAGCTTTTTTATAGCTGACATTCCAACGTACTACGAATGAGAACATACGCGCAACATATGGTTCCTTTCGCCCAATTACAGTAACCCGATCGCTCGTTGCGATTGCAATATTGCCTAACGTTCCAGATAATGGCACGTGATTTGGTGCTGCTTTCTAATTCCGTATAATCTGCAGATCCTCTATAATACCATAAATCTCCCAAATTCTGCGTGGTCTATGAACCCTTCGAGGTTACTAAATTATGTAC
The DNA here is from genome assembly GCA_022405125.1 of Anthidium xuezhongi. Classification (NCBI taxonomy): domain Eukaryota; kingdom Metazoa; phylum Arthropoda; class Insecta; order Hymenoptera; family Megachilidae; genus Anthidium; species Anthidium xuezhongi. The sequence continues at coordinate 2,244,431 of CM039641.1, read as the reverse complement.
CAACAATCGTGTTATGCAGTTTGCTTGCGCCGTTTCGTGTTCCGCTTGTATGACCGTGGATAAAATCAATTAAAGTACTCACGTGGATATTATTTTGAACTATATTTAACCCCTTTATCCGGGATAATTGAAATGCATTATTTATCAATTAATCAATTACTTTATTAATGTAATGAAGTAAAAAGCTAATAGTATTAAGTCGACGATAAATGAAATATTATTTTTATGGAATTTAATTATAGTAACAGTTAAATATACAGAGGTACTAACATAATTATTATGCTACTATATGCACAATCTTTGATTATAAGTTTACCACATTTACGTATAGTAATTTTAAATATTTTAGGCAATCAATAAGAAAGCAAGATTTAATGGTTTTTTTCATGCTGAAATAAAATATTAATTGAACGAAATTAAATTTAATCGTAAGCCTAATAATACCTTCAACTCCATAATACCATCTATATTTACTTTTTTAATTAACTATATGTTAACATAAAGTTTATATTTTATTTGGCACTGAAGTGAATATTTTTTGTATTGTCCCTTTATCTTTTATATTATAATATTCCAAGTGCAACTATAAATTTTTCTCAAACTAGGTAATAAAACAAAGAATTCAAAGATTCTATAATTATATGATTACTGTTTGATTTTATATATTTATTCTAACTGTTTCTTCGTGTTTCTAATCCAAACAGATTTTTCCCTTAAAAATCACCTGCATTCTTTTCATGTCCCCTCATAGGGGACAATTGAATGGAAAGGGTTAACATAATTTATTCAACACTTAATGCAATACATCATAAACTTTTGTTTAAAAGAGCACGTTAAAGATTAATATAAACCGAGAAGAACAGTAACAATTGCCCATTCCGTTGCATTCAATTATAAAACATCTAATTTCCTCTGCTGTCGTTTTCCTGTTTTCAATTAGGCAGACGTACGGCTTGTTCCAATTATGACTCGATCACAACCCAATAATAAGCATTCTGTTTATCAAGCAACCGTAGCATGCGGAATTTCCTATACAAATATAAAATCAATATCGCGGATCAACCTTTCCCTTGTAAATTTGTAGAGAAGAGAAAAAAAGATGAATCCTGCAATGGAACGGGCAAAAAGAAAAAATTGATCATTAACGAACTTAAGGGGGAAAAAGAACGGTAGCTAATCCTTTCAGTTGATGGATAAATTTATCGTTTCGGCCGATGCGATGGTCGGATAAAAATGCTTGATGAAAAAGCCTGCCGCGACAAAAAAAGAGCCACGATAACGGCATTGTTAAATGACAGCCGGAATAATTGAAATACACGAAAAAGCTTTAATTTTGTACCCCTGCAATTTCACCAAAATATTGTGGACTATATTTAACGTTCCATTAATTTTCATCTCGCTTCTTTATTCTCGTATTCATGCGTTAGTTTATATACAGGAAAATTGACATATTTTTAAAATAATTTTGCACTCTATAAAATGACAGAATGGTAAATATTTGCTCGTTGAGAACGGGATGCATTTCATTCGATGCACAATACGTTTCGACATTTGGTAATTAGATTTGGTAAATATGATAAAATTAATTGGCGAGTTTAGTCTAATAAGTCTAAATAAGTGAACTTAAAATATTAAATAATTTGTAGTAGTAGCAATAAATGTTATTTGGAAAAATGATTTTGTCTAGAATATGGGTTTAGTTTGTTTTTTGATATGTAACTGTTTTGTATGAGTTCTAATAATAAAATTATGTTCTCTACTTAGGTCTTTCGTTTGACAAGACATGTCAGTTCTTTATTTAAATCTCGTTCAGGCTACATCCATGTGATTTAAAATAGCCATTTATAGAAGTTTTAATTGTAAATTCATTGCATTTACCAAACCTAATAGTGATTATATATGATAACCGGCAATTATACATAATCACCAGATTAATCAACGATAATATCTCAAGGGATATGTTGGAAACATTTCCGACAGTAGTGAAAGCAATGTAATAGCACAGGCAACTTTTATCGTACCTGAAAAGTTTCCATTAGTATAAGCTGTTTTCACGAGATCATTAGTACAAGAATTCATTAAAACAAAGAAGCGAAAAGTACCAAGGAATTTCAGAAACTCGTTGGCTTTTTACATTAAAAAGCACAGTATGTACATTGGTATTCAAATTCCAACAAGTTGATATACTAGTGCGTTTGAAGTAATTAAATATACTTTGGGGATCACAACATTTAACTTTCCCCAGACACAGATCGTAAAATGTATGCAGAATACCCGTTGTGAAAATTTATCGACGAAAAAACGTTTCGACGGTGCAGTAATTAAAAGCAGCAGTTGTAGCACAATGTTAATCAAAGTTTGGTAAGGAAATTTATTTTTGAATGGAAAGAAAATCTTCCAACTAATTAATCCCAATGGAGTAGTAACCAAATATTTGCTGCAATTACTGCAATTAGTTATCGAATAAATGGTCTTTTAAAACTAAACTCATACCATTATTTATCCTGCAAGCAAATTCTGTTTTCAGAAAGGTTAAAGATTTATTATTTACAAAATTATTTTTCGCATATTTTTACATAATTTTAAAAAACAGAAAGCAATGATTTTAACTTTCATAATAAATTAATAAAAGAAGATTGTTTAAATTTTAAACAAATTGATTGCACGTATTTTTATTGCAATTATTTCTCATCAGATTACATTTAAAGCGTTTTATTTTTATTTCGTACTTCGCTATTAAAATAAAAGTTCCAATTCCTGGAACACGATTCGCAGTCTAAAGTTTTATTTTCAACTAAGATGACACTGAATTAATTTTCGAGAAATAACTTGACGGATCCGCGAGTTTGCAGGCCTCTGTCTTTGTGCAGAACAGTTATGCAGAATTTCCGGAGACAGGAAGCCTGCAATCAGACCAGAGTTGAATGAAAACGGTCTAACTTCGGACCTGAACTGAAATTAAAGTACTGTGAATTTACAAAACGATCATCGCTGTCGAATTCACAATTCCCTGTTTAACCATTGGCCGGAAATAAATCACACGAAACACTCATTTCGAAATCTTCTTGTGCGGTATTTAGCTTAATCCTATAATTCTACCGTGATATTTTATTCTAATTATTGATTGCCTCGTAACTGGCATTTACCACGGACAAATTTTATTAAAAAAGTAACTTAACTGACTTATAAATCAGTAATAACTATGATTCACAATACTGTATTTATTAATTTTTTTAATAACCTTTAATTAGCACAGTATTAGAATGATCCCTATCATGGGTTAATTACAAATTGTTAATTACAAAATTCTGCGTTCAAAAATTAATATTCAATTTAAAATCAAACATTTCCAGTATGCCTTACATGAGCTGCATAAAACTTAATATGATAAATAGTTGAAAATTATGTATATTAATCATAATTATTAAGTATCATATAATTAGTAATCGTAGATTAACGAATGAAAGAAGTAATCAAAATTATTATAACCAAAGGTGATGTTTAATTTAATAATCATTAATCATAAAACCAGTACACTTTTAATTATGATCGCATCTGCAATTTGCTTCTAATTACTCTTTCAGCGAAATATTAAACATACTAACAATAATTCAGCATAATTAACTGTTATTACATCAATAAACAGAAGTAAAAACAAACATGTTGACTGTCCCTGTTCTTAAAATGTAAACATCTTGGCGCAATCAATTTCCATTCTGTTTCTGTTAAACAGATAACGCTTTGAACAGCTGAGTTATTAGCCTCCTTGATCCAATTGGGAAATTGATTTCCAACCTTGTATGGCCTGTAACGTCTGGCTGTAGTAAGTTAAACTGTTCGATTAATGAATCGAGCTTAGGCTATTAAGTCTTTAGTCGATGGAGTAAGTTCATTATTGTTTTCATTCACAACAAATGATTTCTAAATACAGTAAAGAGATGCCGCTTACTAAAATATGCAAGAAAAGAAAATATATTGTTAGAACTGATTAAAGATTCCTTACTGTTTCGAATTTTTATATCTACTGTAAAGAACATCCTTTACAATTTAATCTTATTTTAATTATTTAACCCTTGAACCACAGGCCACGAAGGAAACTAACGATTTAAATGGAATTGTTTTTCCTTTCCATGCTCGAAATTTCTAAGCATCTCTTTAAATACTTGTTTTTATTAATATACGAAGATCTAGAACTTAAAAATTTTATTTTGTTACGCGCTTTCTGAGTTTAGGTCAAGATTGAGCTGGCTTCGCTGTTTGAGAAATAACTAATGAAATACTGGGTAAACTTTGATAAATTTGAAATTGTAATTAGACTCCGCAATCCATTTGATACTACGGTTTACCAATTACCACTTGGTCCCTTGTTAAGTTGTTTTCAAATTTGTTTATGTTGGTTTTTGAATTAATTTGTATCCGCTTGTTGAATCTATGTTTCTGCCTTTTTGAACGCAAACATCCAATAATGTCTACCAAGTATAACGTTGATTAAAACATTCTATTTGAGAAAAGATTTATCTGTATAAACATCGTTGCATTGTCGTTTGCAAAAACTCAAATATGAAAAGTTAACAAATACCGAAGTTCCGGCTCCGTAAATATGTCGGAGGACAAACCGTTCTACCAACAATTCTATTGATTTCCAAACTGGAGCACAAGGTTTGTATTTCGTGGAACAAAACGGAAACAAAGGTATTTGTCTAAAAATGTACAAGCCTAAAAATACATAAATAAAGTAAAAATTTGCGATTAATTAAATACATATTGTGCGCGGATAAACCATCGTAATCCCGTTGATATAAAACGTTATTCCGCGTTTTCAATTTATCTGAAAAAATAATGTATTTATTCAAAAACATTATTGGAGACAAAATTATGAATTGCTGAAACGAAATATAAATTGGACGAAATTAAATTTAATCTTTTTCCTAATAATTTATTAATAACCCCGTAATACTATCTATATTTATTTTTTTAATTAGCTATAAATTTCTTAACATTTCTTTATATTTAATATATACTTAATATTGTATTACTCAATATTTCATATTTTATGCTAAACTATCACGCGAATCGAAAATGTCAGTTACTAAAAATAACTAGGAAATCCAGTGTTCGATAAAAAAAAACTGCAAATCGCCTTATTGAAGTAACGTGCCACTTATTTAAAGGAATCTTGCTACGAGGGTTCGGGGTCAGTGGTTAACCTGGAGCTGCCGCTTAACTAAATTAGAGCTTCCAAGTTGCTGGAGAAGGTTTCCATGGTGTCTGAGAAAGAGACTGAAGAAAGTGTGCTCTCCGAGCAAGAATTTTTATCCAGAGACATGAAACGTAGAATTTAGCTGAAATGAGCTGCGAAGCCATTACGTAAAAAGAAATTAAACATCGAGATTCCAGGAACCCGTAGTTTTTACGATAGAAAGTAATTTTTTCTGAACGTTGCTTCTTTCTTCGTAAACTCAGCTTTGTTCAAGGTTTAAAGTATTATACGTATATTTTGTCATTGTTTAATGTATTTCGTAGGACGAAAGTTGGGTAAAGATTTGCACAAAATTTTATTTTAAAATCTACTTAAGCGAATTACACAACGGATTATAAAGATATTGACACACTCTATTTCCTGGCCATCATTTTATTTAAAAGGAAGATATACCGCGTTGTATTGTTTTAAGGCGGAATAAGTCCATTTAACTTTATTTCGAGATTTTGAATGTTATACATTTTTCTTTATTTAAAAATGTTATTAAATGTGAAGAGAATTTTTTTATGCTTTCAAAACTTCAGGTACAATTAATCTTATTAGGTAATCATTCATAGAAACATTTTTACGTGAAACACCTCTTTATTAACTATTGAAGAAGCTTTTTTAAATTTAATAGTGAAAAATAAATAATAATAATAATGAAAAGAATAAGGATACCATTGAATATTTATTTAATACGTATTTAAAAAAAAAAACGTTATTTTTATTCATTCTAAGCGACAGCACTATTTATTTCTTCAATTACAACTTTAGTACTCAAAAATAGCATTCATACTTCTTTCTTTCTCTCTGCATCTTTTTACGAGGATGACCACTGTTTTGTCTATCAGCCAAAAAACAAAATGTTTCAAAATTTTTAATTGATTTGTATAGGACACATCTATGTAGAATATAAAATTTCTCTTAAGTCTCTTCGAGTTTTCCTGATAGATGACTGACTTTGATAATTTATTTAAACATCAAACGATTCACAATAAAATTGTATGATCCATCCAATATAATTGCTAACTAATGATTAATATAACCTCAATCAAGAGCAAATAATGGTACTGAAAGGTATCGGTTCTTCTATGATGATTTGTGCAACTAGCACCCAAAGTTCATTAACTTTGCACCTTCCATTGGCGTAGAAGCATTCAGTTGTACAATACGTGCAAAAAGTAAAGTGACTGTTGTTCTGATATTATGATTGTTTTTTAAATGACAATCTTAAGGAAAATAAAGAAAAATTTTCCCTTCGATATTTTTGTATTTTTTTATTTTAATTAGAGAAGCATCGTTAAGCAATATATTGTTATGTAAAAAGAGTATATTATTAATAAAGTATGAATTAAGATATGAACGATATCTTGGTGGTAAATATCTGCAGTGATACTTGGGCCACGTGGAACAAATTTTATGGTAAATAAATTTGAATTTATGTCCGACAGAAAAACCGCACGAACGTTTTCCACTACCTAATATTTCAATCCTTAAATGCAATTGTCACAGAGAAACTGGGTCTGCCAATACCTTTTTATTCTTCTCTTAGAAATGCTTAAATGACTGGTCGAATTGAATGTCAAAGACAACGGTTTTCCAACAAAATTAGCCAATATCAAGAATTGAGTAGTTAATGTGTTGAGAAATGTCTAAATTGCAATTAAATAGTTACGATTATAGTTATTTTTACAGAACAGTTTGGTATTTTTTTGTTCAAAATTGTTTACACAATGCTAGAGACTGAATTGAATAAAATTTATTGATTTTATAACACTGATATTAGAGCTTTCCACTATTTAGATTTTCACGAATCAGTGGGAATATACAATTTTGTTTTAATACCATTAGTTCCTGTTATAATTAAAATACAATTAATCCTCTGCACGCTGTTCTTATAAATTCAGAACTTTATAATCTTTTCCACTAGAAAACATTGTAACTACATTATGAACAAGTAACACATAAAATTTGCAATCTTGTTTAAAATAAATATAAGTATCTTGAAAAATACTTTACCATATCTTCCACCAAAAAATTCACCAAAAACGTATAGAAGAAATATCATTCTAAATAGTGAATGAATCATTATAATACCTACTATTTTTATCTTCATTTACAATTTGTTTAGTTCTACATCTTTCACACTAGACAACATATTACTTTGTCAAACTTAAATTATACATCGAACACAAATTATTACAAATTGTGGTAGAATAATCCACTCACTCAAGTTGTAAATATACAATTATTACAAACCTTTGAATCATTAATAAAGAGAAGTATTTCTAATCTACTCCTCATGCACCGAAATGTAAATCTATTATGCAATCATTTTTTTAACAAGATATTCTATTTCTGTAAAGTCTACCGACTTTCATCGAAACTGTTTAAAGAATTCAGTTCTGTTTCCTGTAACGTGTATACATGAACTGAACGACACGTATGTAACACAAATTCGAACGGTGCACAAGGGTGTAGTGACGGAAAAGATCAAAATGCAAAGGGCTAGAGAAAATCGATGACAGAAATGATCTCCTACCTTGCGTACACCTGTCCTTGTCCATTTCTCCCTGTTTCGGCTGAGAGTCAACGGCGTCGCGATCTTCCTAGGATCACTGCATCACGAAACTTTCCAACTTCGATCGACCACGGATTTCGCTGGTTCGTTGTCACACGAATTATTTCCAAACGTTGTGCGCATCTGTCGTACGAACGGACTTGGGAAGAGGAGTGAATTTTACGTGTTTACCATGGGCGGAGAAGAGACGAGAAGAGATAAGCTGTAGGTGAAAAAAAGAAGGCAGCCGGCACCTTTGACAAGCAGCGCAGAAAATCATGTAGATCAGCCGGCTCACATCCTACGGTATTTATATCTAATCAAATTAATCGACCGAGGTAGCTGCTACACGTCCAATGCCAGGATTTTTTTATTCAAATCTGTCGCCGGATCTGTTGCGAGGATCCATGCGGTGAGCTTTGGTTGATCGAGAAAAATCTATGTTAATTATTCGAACCAGTTTGGCGAACGAATTCGACGAATTCGACGAACGGGGAATCAATTATTCTCCATGGATCTGTAAAGATTTGTGTCGGTTACGATTAATTGTTACACTTCGCTCGCTATCCGCGGCTACGTCTGCTTAATGAACGAAGAATGAGAGAATTAGTAGCCGAAAACGGAGAGAATTTAACGCCGTTCCTCCTTGGCTCATCATTAGTCTGAAAGTGGGAATTAAATCGAAGCTTCGCTCCTTCTTCAAGGCTGATTAAATTGGAAGGACTCGGATAACCGAAACGATACTTGACAGGGTAAGGAATCTGCAATTCTTTTTACGAGCGAACAGCTCGTGTGGTTAACAATGGACACCCTTGAATCATCTTCCACCCTTGGCAGTCCTTGAAATCTTCTTCCCCCCTTTTGTCAAAGTTAAATTTAAGTGCCTTATTGATTCGTGAATTGATATTTCGTTCTGAAATGTATCCGTTAGTTTGCTTTATCTTTTTCTACTCGCTGTACTGATGTTTATTTTCCTTGGCTAATGCCGGAAAGTACGAAGAGACAGAAAAATAGGACGAGATTCGTGAAACATAACCAAAGTTGAAATCGAAAGGCTCCATTAGACAAAGGTCCTGTGTGCCACTGGAGCGTGAAACACAAAAAAAGAGTAAATGAGACACGAAGAGGAACGTTCAAACGCTTTTACTCCCTCGGTGAATAGCAAGAAAGGCAAGAACGAAGAGTAACTCGCCGGAAAGATTCGCTCGCACGAATTTTTCACGATGGAGAAAGAAATTCCTTAAGAATTTACCGCGATAGCGGCTTGTCCGAAAATTGCAATTTTTTTTTGACACGTTAAAGTCCGGGATTCTTTGGTAACTTGAAAAAGAAAGAGGAACGCGGGCACAACGCTAACGGAAAAGTACGTGTAGCCGAGGTTTTTTTTGTGTCTTCCGTTCCACTTTCCTTCTTACTGAACTTTTTCATGATCACAAGAATAAAAGTGGAAGAACTCGGTACACTCGATAATGAACGTAAACAAATTAAACGGTTCGAGTTTTTGACCGGATTCGATGCGATACGAACACCATTGTTTAATTAAGACGGGAAAAAGAAGAAAAACAAAGGGAACTAATATACTGCTACTCCGTTTGTTAAGTTTCCTCTTTGAAGTTGAAACGTTGCCGCGAGAGTACAAAGTGTCACTCTGGAGAAAAAAGATAATTACAACTGTCCCTCTAAAGATTTCGTGGACTCGTTTTAAGTTCAGAACAAAGTCTTCGAAAACTCTGAATTTTTCAGTTCCAGCTCGTTAAAAAAGCGGCAATTGTAAGAAAACGCGAACTTTTTAAACAAAAACTGTCGTCGCCATAAGCGGTTTAAAAGAAATCGTGTTTCTCCGAATAAACAAATTCGAAATTAAACTCGGATACACGAGTGACGAGGGGCGGATACCAACGTTAGCGATTAGTAGGGGGAGGGAGTGAAGCTACCATCCCGATGAAATTCAAACACGTGGAGGAGAACAAACAAGGGTTACATAAAAGATAATGGAAGGTTACCTTCCTTGACACAACAACCCTTAAAAAAAGCACGTGAGGTCGATCGAAGCAACCGCGATTAAAGTAGCGAAATAAAACCGCGCTCACCCCTTTTTTCCAACTAATGCACCAACGAAACAGAAGGAAATGTCAATTGCGTGTACGAATTTTAAAGTTTCGACGTGAATTGAAAAAATTGGTAACTGTCGAAAGTTTATGGCACGTGATCGAAGGACGACTGTTAAGGAAGAGTGGAGAGTTAATAAAGAAAGACCGCAACATCTCTGATATACAAGGGTAGAAGCGATTCAAGGGTACCGTTGCCGGGTCCACACATGTGCGTGTACGTCTTCGAACAGGGTGAAACGGATCGGGGGGTGGTTATCGCGAGATACGCGCGAGAAAATTCGATTGGGCCGCTCGATGCTTGTAATTTCGCGCGGCTGATCTCGCGTGGGCGGGAAAAAGTATATTCCGCGGGCAAGATGCAGCTCGACGGAATGACAGTGGCTTACTGAGGGGCCGACGCGCGGAGCGGAACTCGGCTGAAGCGGGGAACCCCGCGAAAATCGGATATGCGTGCGCAACGCGCGTCGGCATCCTTTACAAGGCCACTGCCTGTAAAGCTCCGTCCACACCGCGGTCCATGCTGTAATTGTATTTTATTGTTCAATAATTGAAACAATACTGAATCGATATTATTGATACCAACGTGCGAATTACGATAGCGTACCGAATAGTATCTGTTAAACATGTAGATTCGATACCCACTTGATATCTTGAAAAATTATATAAATATTCATATTTAAATTAAATGAGACCAATGCTAAATACTACGACTTTTATGTAGATAAATTACGTGAAAAAAGGTGAATGTCAGTTTATTAACCCCTTGCCTTACAATATTGTGTCACACACGTGATACTCTAATTAAAATTTAATTTTAAATTTTAAATAGATTTTCTTCATTTGTTTTGATGCACCCGGTAGAAAAATCATAGGTTAAGGGGTTAATAGTTTAGTGAAATATCAGATACGCATCTATAATTTCATTAAATATCAAGTGCACATCAAATGTATCGAATTAATATTGATTTAGTGCATCAATTATGTTATTAACTGAGTATCGTTTAAAGAGATATCCATATCGAAAATTAATACCAAGTACCTACAATTTTGATGCCATTCGATACTTTTTATTAACCCTTTGCGGTCGATTGGCGCGCATATGTGTGTAAACAGAATAGTTATAGTAATTTACAAAATCGTGTATATGTTTAACACATAAATAATAAATACAAATGTAGACAACAAAGATTTATAACAAGTGCTTCGAAGAAGAGAATTATTATTTATTTTATTTGAAATAAAAATCCGTGTGTTCATTGTTCCAGATTAAAAGCGCTCCGTTCTCAAACGGTTAAGCACTTTGATATTCAGTTGAACTTAACAGAATCAGTGATATTAGCATAAAAATCACTATTTAAAGTCTAGGCTTACCTAGGGAAAACGGTACCATACAGGAAATGTGAATATACATTTTCAGACCCAACGACAATTGAATACTTTCAGGTAAATGCTTCTCTATCAATTTTACAATTTACAAAATTGCAACTTTTTCGTTACGACTCCACCAAATTTTAATTCTATTACATGCATCTTACAATTTTATGCACAACTTCCGTTTCGTTGCTTAGAATTAATCTTCTTATAATTTACGTTGTATCTATACGGGGTGTATAATGAATCTTAGTGAACGAGTTTCGATGAGTTTATGCACAATTTTCGTCATGATGTCTCATAGACCATATTTTGTCAGTATGAAACTTCTGATATTATTGTAACGTTGTCGGAAATGAATGCGAAGATCCTGAGTTTAATTCCCACCGCGGTCCCTATTTTCCCCGAACTTCTACATAATTTTCACCGCATTGCGTGCAATTCGCATTTGAACGTGATTTCCGTCATGACTATACACAATTCGCCAATGCGTTTATTTGCAATTTCCGTGGCTGACGATGCTCAGTTCGTGATGTATCTGCGTGCAGTTTTCAATAGATTAACACACAATTTACATTACAATTGCGCACGGTGTAATTTTCAGTATGCTGAGTTCCGCCGTTAATCAAAGAGGCTTCGAGTCAAATTTGCAACGAGTTTCAAAAATCAATGAAATTGTCATCGCATCGCCCACACGGCGCTTGGTGAAGTTGTTTTCTAGTCGAACGGAAAGCCGACTATCTGTTTTACTCTAACATTGTTCTAACTCGCGTCAGTCCGATGAATGAAACGAGGGACAATGCTCTAATCTAGTTCCGAATTCGAATTACAACAGTGAGAACTGCCAAGGTTCACGAGTCGTTTCTCGTTCGTGTGCAGAAATTTATAACTGCAGAAATTTCTAACTTTCTATGGGAATATGTAATATTAATTTATAATTTAACAATGAAACTGTATTAATGTTGATATCATCAAATTTGATTATAAATGGAATTTCAAACATTTTTTTTACTAATACTGCAGGCTGCGTCTTCATTTTTCACCGTTTTATCATAAGAAGTTCATGCATATGTAGTTCGAGATCTAAAACGTGTAATAAAAATTGAGCGGAACTGTATCAAATAACTTTTGTACCGTAAAAATCATACACGATGTGTAAAAAGAGGAAGGATAAAAACGGAATTATTGGAGAGCGAGATTTTTCAGATACGCCCCTTTCAATTAAGCCGGCAGGATTTAATTCCGGTCGAATGTGTAATATCCAAAATACAACCTGCGGATCAAGTTTTTACATTTTCACGATATAGATATTGTTAATCGTTTAAAGAAGGCGATGTCGATTTTATCAGTTCCATTGTCGTTAGCAGCGGCATGGTCAGTTTATTGCGGCGATAAAAATAAAACAAGTCGATACATGCCCGTGAGGGAAAGTTATTCCACACTCGTTAGAAAGTTGTTGTACATGGTCGGATTCACGGCAAAAAGATCCGATGCACACACTATTTATTATTTCAACAATATTTCAAAATGTATGCAACCGAATGCGCCATAAGTTGAAGCATTCTATGCGGATCCACCTCGTGATAAAGTAATAGGATTCCCTTAAATATTTAGGGCTCCTCGTAACTAACGCAACATGGAAACGTTTTGTGTGTGCCAGTGCGAAAGGTATTTTCCCTTTAATAACTTGCGAAACAGCTGGCCACTGTTTACACCCTTTTCTGGAAATTTTGTTTATACGAAACGGGTTATGACAAAGTAATAGGGCAAACAAGGTAATTCGTGCGGTGACAAATTCAACAGCCTTGCTTCGAGTGAAAGGTGTGTAAAAATATTCTTTAAAATCTTATTTTGAAAAGGACAGAATAAATACGCGATAGTAAATAAATATAAACAATAATGAAATCTCATAAATGAAATATTAACAAAAGCATTAATTTTACAATATGTGCTACCTTTTATTAATTCAAATCTTTAGAGGACCAATGTGATTCCCTTTTGCTTTCGAATTTGCCCTTAAATTCATATGGAAACTTCATGGATTAAACAAATGTTACACACTATTTTGCAACCAATGTCCATTTTCTCTTCTTTTTAATAACCTCTAATGTATTTTTAAGTAACGACATACTTTGTTGTTTTTTTTTTTAATTGCAATTTTTAATTCATTTATTGAAATAAATTATGTTCTATATCTACATATATACGATTTTTTTGTTCAAGATCATTGCAAAACTTCCATATTATTATCAGAAATGTAATTTTTAATAGCTTTTGGTTCCTAAGTACCTGCGTTATTCTATTGAAAATTAAAATTTTCATTAACAAACGAGAATTTCTTTTGTATACCATAGTCTGTATCTACCATGTTATTTGAAAAATGTTGTTTTTGAGCAATAATACCAGCCATCCGGTCGATCTAAATTAAATCTCTTCCCAACAGCGAAAATGACTTGCAGCCACTTTTCCCTGCATTTAATGCGTTCACGAGCGAAGTTCGTTTTATCTTCTACATGCTCTGACGTTAACAGCGGGCTTCCTTGTAATTCTTTCATTTGAATGTGTTCTACTCTTAAAATATTCGTCTTACCTTCGTTACATTAGTATTTATCCTTGCTTCTCCTGCAATTTATCACGGCGTTAACGTTGACTCGGATGCAATTTTTAGCACGACTCAGGTTTCTCTTCTTGTTCTTTCCAATTTTCCGTAATTTTGCTCTTTAATTCCCGTAATTTGCACTCCGACGTAATTATGCGGAAACCTCACAATGTGTGTATGCATCAAAGCAATAAGGTTATGGAATGCGTAATGAAGTGAAGAAAATGTAAAAGCTTCGGCAAACACAAACATTGGAAGATGAATTTTAAATCGATATCCATGAAACATTTATCGACGAGTTTGCATACTTTGAGCGATGACTATTTCTCACGTAGCTATAAGTTGAAGTTATAATTTAATTTGCATCGAAAGCCGCATAAAGTAGATTCTTCAGAATACATGAAAAATTGATTTATAACCCGTCGTGTTTTTATGTAATCTAGATTAATGTTGCTGAATGATTAATGGCTGAAATCAGATAAGAAATTCAGGGCATTGCTCTTGAAATTCTATTCCATTACATTGCAATCTCCGTTTGGAAATGTATACATTTATTTACATATTATCTGCAAATTTTTACGTATTGTACTTTTACGTATCAAAATTAATACTAAAAGGTCTGTATACAGTTTATGAGAAGGTACCACACTTCTTTATTAGTTATAAATAACATACGAATAAAGTGATATAAATAAGAATACAATATATCGAATATAATATATCTGCTTCAAGTTATTTATATTTTTGCGATGCTGTGAAGCTCCCCTTAGGCTTAGCTTATATTAATGGAGTAAGGGCCGGTTTTTTAATATTAGCTTAAACTTAGATTAAAGCTAAAATTTTTCACCGACACGTTTTGTTCAAACATGGTTTAAAATTGGACAAATTAGACACGTTGCGCATGTTTCAATAAAAAAATTTGAACGATAAGTGTTTCTTTCGATGAAATTGATTTCATCAAAATATAAAGCTTTACAAAGTTATTTAGATTTCTAATTTAAAATAGGTTCTAGGCATTTTTTTATTATTAGGTATTAGGTACTTGAAATTATGGATGATAAAAATTAATAAATTATTATTTAATAGCTTCAATTATTAATTAAAATTCAATTAAACTGTATATAACTTAAAATTAATAAGAAAATTCAATAACGTGTAAAACTGGGCTTGAAATCTAGCCATGACTGACAGTCCTGACTTAGGTAATACAAGTGAAAATAATAAAAAGAAATATTCCTGTTCATTTATTATCTGACCATAACCAACGGTTCTTTGTGTGGTCCAAGAACCTGTGAAGACAGCGGCGTTCTCGCTAAGCGGTCCATGGGGGTTTAAAGTAACGTTACAAGCTGTTATGGTTAAGATAAAAGGAAAGCAGGGACAAAATTTCAGGTCAGCAACATTAAGAAACCATCTGCGACGAAACTAAATATTTTATACGTTTCAAACTTGTAAACTTTGAGTAGCCCTAATGCTTTCTGAGATCCTATTAGAAATTTAATTCCATATTTGCAAAAGTCTTAAAAATACTATCGAAAAACCATATAATAAACCAGGTGTCGCATTGTGAAAAAGACGAAGAAATACTGAAATAAAGATTGTGCTTTATTAATATGAAGCATAACTTAATCAAAATTTCAATGCGATTCCTTGGAATGTGAACAAACATGTAAAGAAGATATATTTATTGATTGATTAGGTTTTATTCGTAAAATCATCCAAACAGGATTTTTGCAAATAGGAATGCTCCCCTGATTCCTTTTACGTTTTACCAACAAACATTGGGGGTAATGTTTGATTATAATAAGAAACGAATCATAACCAAGGGGATTGATCGAAATTTTGACCGAAATAGTAGTTCCAGGCCACGGTCATCCGTTCACTCTCGACAAACAGGTAACTCGAGAAACGTACGTATACGTAAACGACGAAGATTGTCGAGCGTCAGAACCAACCCCATGGCAAAGGAATACGGAGAGGGTGCCGGCTGTGGGCCCTAGATATTAATACGTACACGACGCCGATTCACTTTGTCGAGCAGTGGCGTGTAAGATCGGTTCTCCGCGGCTACACCCTCCAACACACACCGACGACACTTTGTCCCAGCTGCAAGGTGAAATGTTAACTAAAGGGGATGTTTTAATGGCAAAGATAATAATATGCCGTGATCAAGATGGTTATTCCTAGAAGCAACTGGATGGTGGTGACAGCGTACCTTGCTTTCGTATTTTCAGGAGAAAGAAACGTTCGTCTGATCGTATTGGGCAATTTACAGTAATGGCGGGAAAAATGCTGTAAGATCGCGCTAAAAATGACGGCCTTCGCGAGCCATAAATATTGATTTTGGAAAGTGTCCCATATAACTTGAACACCTTAAATATATGACCTTTTCGAATGTAAGAAAACGTACGAGAGGAAAGCATGCTTTGTTTAAAAATAGCAATAAAATTTTCTCAGAATCCTTATTTTCAAGAATCCAAGGCCATCGACACACATTTTAAGCACCGGACTGTAGTAATCGAGGTCAAGGGTAATATCAAAATTTTAAAAATAACTAATACACGTATAGATCCTGACTATGGTACAAAATTATTGCAAATTATTTATTTGCACTTACGCTTATTTTGTGTAAGTTCAAGACTTGGTGCCCGTATTAATATTTCTAAATTAATGGTTGCTGGATCCCTAATAATTAACAATTATTGTTCACATTGTCGATAATTTTACCAACAAATCAATCCACACTTTCCAGTCGATTTGATTTGATTAAACCAGGTCTAGGACACTGGACGGCTCCTTTTGTCTTGAGCTCGTTTATTTTGGCTTTCAAGTATCTTATAGACTCTGCTCTGATGCCCATCTCTGCTATAGATTTATAACACATTAAAGGCTATTGAGGTATCAAGAAAGAAACTTCTAAGGCAGTCACGAGCAGCGAGGAGTAACCGGAGTCAGAGCGCTCCGTTGGACCAAGGAGGCGATCAGATTCGCTTCAAAGCGGAATTCACCCCCGTGTACTCGGTTTTCATGATATATAGTATTCCTGCCACTTACTGGTAGACAGTAGTATAAACTACAATTCTCAAACAACTCTGACAAAACAGGAATTCTTAGAGCGTTTTTATACCTGTGCCTGCCCTAGAGTAACAAAGTTCGATCTCATGGTAGTAGCTCTGTCGTTTATGGCAACAGAATGTTTAGAAAAAGACGAAGAAAATGGGAAGCAAGACGGCAAGACGGTTTCCCGCTACTTGTTACCCCAAGACTTATCTGATTACAAAATCAATAGCACTCTGCATCTAGTTTTAACCTAGGTCAGTGCTATATAAAAATCATCACTGATGGCCCCCTTTAGACAAGATTGATCTAAGCACCAAGACAGAATTACAAATTTGGTTCTAAACTTTTACTCAAAACATGACTTACCAAATATGTACATATAGTAAAATATCTAAGATAGAGAGATAGGTGGGTACAGTAAGTGAAATTAGAAACATACTAATATTTTAAGCTAATAGCAAATGCTTGAAATTATTTAATACTGCAGTTACAAGAAACTGCTGATGCTAGTCAATGTTCAAAGTTTTTTAATTTTATATAAGGTATTTTGAAATTGGTGGACATAACGTTTTAATATGTGTAATTCATTCTTAAATTTTACCTTGGTTTTGATACCAAGTGTTACATCACGTTGATAACAATGTGTTGTTACATTTAAAAAAGTCTCGATCACTTTGAAATTTTAAAAATAAATCTGCTTTCAAGGATTCAGATGCTTGTGTAATGAAATTTCAGTAACTGTAAATTATTGTGCAAGTAAAATATTACGTTTATGTTTTTGTTATGAAAATAAACATTTTGTAATGATATGTTATCGCACCAACGTGTTCATTATCAAAAGGGCCGATTTATTCCACACAGTTCACCTTGAAACGACCATTGGTGGTCAGTTGCATAAAATCCGGTTCAATGAATTTCCCAAAGAGCTGGTGCGATTAAGCACCGCTTTTACACCGTATTTTCCTGATTTATTGAAAAATCGACGACTAAAATGAGCCGATATCGTCGAAAGTGGTACACAGTGTAACGATCCCCGTATAAAATTAAAAGAAACTGTTTCTGCATCGAACTTTCTTTAACCGGATTGCTAACACTTCCTCGCGCCATAAGCATATTAAAGTACAAATGAATTTTGCAACAAATAACAGTTGCATTGAAACGAGAAACGTGACTGAAAATAATATCACCGCACATTTTGATATTTCGTGTACCGTGGTACATTTGCAATTAAGGTTTCTTTGCAATATTAATTAACATTACCGTAGAAATAAAATGGGTAGGTTTTTATATGAAAATGTTGACACAATTAAAAGAAGATATTTTGTTCCCTTTATCTTTCAACATTTTTCGGCAACAGCGAATTGTAGGAACAGCACCCAACAAGGCACCTAACCCTTTAACATTAGAAGTACTAAATACATCAAAATGACTTACTTCAGGTTCCTTACTTTAAATTAAACAATTTATTCAGCTGCTTTCGTCGAAATGTATGTTGATCTTTATCAAAGTAAAGAATTGTTATGCCTGATAAATTAAATTTCATCCTGTATTTATTTTATTTTCTGCTTTATCTGTAATTTAAAGCAAAATGTACTTTAAACTTTGTAGTTCTAGCGTTAACTTGCTTTATTTATTTTATTTTCTGCTTTATCTACAATTTAAAGGGAGATGTATTTTGAATTTCACAAAAAAATTATTAAAAATAATTTAGAATCACAAATCTATTGAATTTAATAAATACTTCCGAATAGAATAACTTTAAGCACCATAAATGATATTCACAGTTGTTTGACAAACAATTATTCCACCTTCAAAAAATTTTTGGGCTTTAAAAAAGAGGCAATGGCAGGTGGAAGTATCCTGACGCATCTTTATATGTATTTTTCCACGCTATGCTCAGTCTACTCGACAAGTTATAATAGAATTGACACAACTTTGTAAGAAATACACTGGTTTGCATGTCACACGGTACGTTATCGTTTCGGCACAGGATTGGTACTGGGTACAAACGGTAAAATCAGATGGCATGTGTAGCACGTCATTTTCAGTTTGAGGCCAAATAGCAATCCTCGTGTGTAGCATGTCATTCCAGATCAAGCAGTTTATGCCATTTTCATTGTTCCACTGGGAGCATCGACTACCTTGATATTTGAACTAATACTAGTTCTCTTGTAAAATACAAGACACTTCTCAATAAATGAAATAAAAAATTTCTTACAAATTTTTACCACTTTTCTACATTATAATTTCGATAAAAATATATAAATTGATTTAATAGTTGTTAAAAAGAATTTATTAACATTCTGAGAATCTGTACGAAGTAAAAGTGTTTATAAAAATTCCAAATAAGGTGTAAGATTCTTTTTCTTTCTTCTGAAGAAATATTCCATGAGATTAAGTTTGTATTTACTTTACCATTTTTGCAATTATAAAAAATGGTTTTGAACAAATCTAAACCAACTGTGATTTGAAAACTGGTAACTATATGACATACAAATTATAGACTTGCATGTATATAACTTATAGAATTATAGACACCATTAAACGTGCAGCTGTGAAAGTGCAATTAAAACTAAATGTTAAGTTTTTACGTAGAATAATATAAATAATAATGAGAAATCTAGGTTATGAATAATATAAAAAGTGCAAGTTATTCTTACAACAGAAACTTTGAACGAGTTTGGTGATCCAATCATCTTTCAATGAAAGGATAAATAAGGTGTTGGTGTACTACAAAAATACTTGTCAAGCTGAAATGTCAACCCTGCCTCCCCCCTTGCAAAACTTTCCCAAACCCTCCCTTCCAACCGGTTTTTATATTCCGCCTTGTCACCTGACAACAAAACACTATGATCGACGTCTCTTTAAGATCGATAGGGTGTATGTCACCGACAGATAAAGGTGGAGTATCGCTCATTCGAATAAGATATATTATCTACCTTGAGATTAGAAGTCATCTGTGAAATTTGTAAAGGGTTCATTCAAGATGCTTAATTATTTTTATTAATACGTTGTAATATCAATGTATTTACTGGCGGTTTCTGGCAACTAGGAAGTAGTTACGTTGGTTATTGACTATTATTAATTATCATTGCGCCATTCATTACTGCGAGTGCTAGAGATGCGGAATTGGGACAATGAGTTGTCGAAGAGCAACCGTGACTATGTGCAGAGCAGCCTTCGACAACCTGGTTATTATTAACCCCTTGCCATATTTTGATGAGTCAGACTCCTGACGCATCTTACGGTTCAAGTGTTACAAACCTGATTCGTACTATTAGTATAACTGAATCTTAAGTGTTTATTCCAATTATAATTGAAATGGTAAGCTATTGTTAAACGTACATTATATGTAACATTACAACTTTCCTCGTTCGTTTTAACACTGTAACAACAATTACTTAACTTTGTCCAAAATATGCCAAGAGGTTAATGATCGATCCCAACATTAGCAGCCCGTTTGGCCCAACGAGGGCTGGTGCCGAGGCTAGTGAATGTTAGCCACTTTCACTCCCCTCCCCGCCCTTGTCAGAGTGATACTAGCCAGTCTTCGAACTTGGGGAAAATACGGGATTTCCCCGAAAAAAAGTGGGAAAAAATGTCCCTTTTTAACACTTTGACTGCCACGCTGCAGCTACTAAAACTTTCATTTGGTAATAATTTTATTTTTAACAAACTTTATATTCTGTTTCCATAATATTTTGCTTTTTTTATCATTCATACTTTAAAACGTCTACTAGGAATATTTTCTTTAAATTGAAAATAAAACAGAAAACTAAATAAGTAAGGGATAAAACATGAGTTGACAAAGCGACAGAACGAAAGTCGACAAAGCGTCTTGATAAATTTTGTAATATAAAATAAAGAATCTGGAACAAGTCGTTTTGACCCATTTGGTAGTTCCAATATTAAATTAGAAGAATCAAAGTGATCGGTGGCACACACCTGAAAACCGTCCCTTGTCAATCGTTTAACATTACAAAAATATTGTAAACCGAAATATTCGTGTGACCGGTCAATTTTGTAGTGAAAGTCGGAAATGGAATCGAAAAAATGGCAAAAGTAGGTGGCTTACAAAACTTTCGATTCATTCGCGGCTCGCATATAAAAGTACCCTTTTTTATGCATCTCGACTGACCTCCAATGGCGCTATTAACGCCGAAAACAGGCTACGAGCACAACGGTTTAAAGTCGTATCGCATTTTCTGAAGTGAAAGAAAACGTGAAATTCACGCTGTAAATTACTTTTAAATCGATAAGATGCATTTAACGGAGGGCTTTGTGTGAATTTCGTCGGTCACGTTCCGAGAGATTAGAAAAGGAATTAATTGGTCGATTTAACTCGAATGCATAACCTTCGTACCTTTTTTTTTTACCTTAATTTATTTTTCTCTGGCTGTAATTTACACGTTCTTTTCAGTTCTTTCGGTACCTTACAAGATAGAAATAATTTTCTTCTTCTGGCGTACTTCATTCAGAAATCCATAAAAATAAAATAATTTTATATTCTGTAGATGCGATGTTTGATCATGGAAGGTGGATAGTTCAATCGAGGGTTTATTCTGAACCGTAATAAACTTTTTTACGACGTACAATTGAAACAACGTTTATTTTGTTACTAAAGTCTATCTCATGAATTTCTACACCGATGCCAATTGTTACTTAATACCTCTTCAATAATAAAAACGAAATAAAAATGATGAAACGATAGAAATGTACAGTGAATCGCATTGAAACGGAATTAAACACAACTTTAGAAAATTAAATTCAGTATTCCTGACACAGTGGGCAAAATTATATTTTATCGGTAAAGGTACGTGCCTTCGAAGAAAGAATAATTACAAGATTTCCATCATTGAAAACGCGCGTACGTACGGGTAAAAAGTGAACGTATTTGCATACCGTTGCAAAATATGAATGTAAATAGCTTTTTGCGCTAGAAGTTGTACCTTCCTGAATACGGAATATTTCTCCTCTCATAAAAATAAATCGTACTGCAATTAATTTTACTCGATTAGTCCGGATCGTTACTGATGTTTCTGCGAAGATTTCTTCCCTCGTCAAAATGAATAAACGTACTAATGACAGTGAAACTTAGCGACTAAATTACAGTTGAACCAGTTGACACTTGCTTCTAATTTATAACTTCAAGCATTTTATGAATCTCGTTCCTATTTAACCGGTATACCAATTCGAAATTGTACAAGACTGTGATTTTAATTTTAACCAGATTTTAACATCCTTCTACGTTAAGAAGATCGTTTGATCTACTTTCATCTTGCATCTTTTAAATCTGTTTAAAATTTCTATTTTTGTTATTTTGAAAAGTTTTACAGCCTTTAATTCCGTCTAATGATCATCGCTCATAAAAATTTGTTCTTGTGCCATTTATGGTAATGTGAAGAAGCAAATATAAGTTTCAATACGTCAAGGTATCTCCGATAAAAAATTTCAAAACTCGTCTTAAATTATCTGCCGTAGTTGGCTTCTTGTCTCAAGTTTTAAACCGATTTATCTGCGAAAATCGAATTCTCAGGTGAAATTACAAACCCCTAGTGTAAAACCAGCCGGCAAGAATTTGCATGATGAGGACAATAAAAAGGAACAATATAAACTCGCGGAAGTGCAGGAGAAGAAGCAACCAGAAGCTCGAGCCGGACCGAGCGACGATAATTGAAGTGGCTAGCCGGAGGACTTCATGGAATAACAGATTCAATTGGTCCGGTTTCTTCGGGAACACTTACATCCTCGACCTTTCTATCGGTAAATTCGAGTGCAATATATACACCGGCCTGCCGATCGATCGGGTAGGTTCACACATTTCACCACACATGAACAGGTGTGACGTAACGGGTAAAACGACCTTTCCTGGTGGTCCCTTTTATTGTTATTCCTTTTCGCTCCGGGTCCGCTGAAAACGGATTCGAAACGTAGACAAAAGTGCTCGATTGAAAGCAGCTTCCATCGAAATGACGAGCCACGACGTTCTTTCGTCGAGGAAACCATCACGTGTAACACGTTCCCTCTTCGTTCACGGTTTGACGGTCATCGTTTTTCATTCTCGAGGGTCTTTGATGTTCGAGCACCCACCTCTGATGAGAAATTCATTCGATCGTCCTTCGATCAATTCGAACAGGCACTGAAACTAAATTGCTCTGATTTTAATAATTACTCGAGAAGATATAGGGAAGATGGCTAAAATTAATTTAAAATTGAGTTTTTAAATGTTACAATATTACAATATTACAATATTTTAAGATAATAATTGTTGGATAATATTTGGAGTTAATATTTGTTATTAGAGCTGCAAGGGGTTAAAATTATTGTCTAATATCGATTTCTGAAACTCATTGTTTTAGGATTTAAAGATTTTCATAATAAAAATTAAAAATTAAATTTTGCAAATATTTCTTGCTATTCTTGTTTTACTAGGGATATGCAAAACTTTCTATCGTTTACGAATACTATTGTAATAACATTAGCAATTCGAAATATCAACCCTGGAACAATGGAGTGACCCAGATCTTAGAAAATATACAATATTCTGATTAAAGTAATACATATGTAAAAGATTGAATGCATTAGCAAACAATCCTATACAAGATAATGTCTACCAATTTGAAAAATGAAAATGAATAAGAAAAAAGTTCAACTTAAATTACCTGGAGTCTCAATGACCCGCTATTCAAAGGTTAAATTGTAATATTAAAAAAGATTAATCCTTAGTACCTCCAACACGAAGCAATATAAAAATATTAACGAATATCAATAAATATGAAATATTAATAAACGATGTTCATGGATAGAAAAAGTATTTTTTCTTGGTTGATTAATATTACATTGCTAGCAATCTATCTGGACCGGAATGGTCCATTGAATACAGAACGTTGGAAATATGTGTATACCCGGAAATAAATCAACCACCTTCATTCTTGTCCAGTCTTATTCATTTCCTGCATCATGCTAACACGATAAGGTGCGGGATGGCTAATAATTGAGGAAGCACCAAAGCTCGGGGCATGATAAGGGTTCAGCTATTCTGCTGACGATGATTCTGCCGTTAATAAAGGGAAATCGCCTCGAGTTTATCTGTTCCACGAGTGGAGCAACGTCACGCCAGCTTCTGAGCAGCTCGTGAAACGAAATCGATGAGACGAGGCAACGTGGCCGAAGGCGAACTAAAAACACCCCCGAGATCCTTAATTCATTCTTCTCGGGGCTGTCCTTCCTTCAACGGCCTAACAGTAGCTGATAAATGAAACTTTTTGTGAATTGAATTGGTTATTGCGTATCTCGTTTTTGTCCGATGACCTCCAACTGAACGGATACGTATACCGGATGTTTTTCCTTTAAATGCTTGGCCGGATGCTTTTTCCGCGCGTGATATAAGAGGGCGGGCAGATGAAGTACTTTTTTTATAGAAAATATAAGAACTATATCAATACCTTGATCGAATTCAACAAACTTTCCAAAAATATTGCTCTTCTTGCTCCGAAAATGATCAAAACAGGAGAAATCGTGTTAATTTAACGTGGATGCATATTATTAGGAAAATGGCAATAGGAATAAATGAAATTGAAAATAATTGTATTTGAGGTATTCGAAGTCAGTGATTGAGAATGCAAGAAATTATATTTATTTCATAACGTTTGAGTAATTGAAAGTATAAAAATGTGAAATTGAAAATTGTCAAAACTATGATTGTTCAGTATGATTGAAAGACAGTTGTTTATCTGTAACTTTGCAAATTATATATTATTAGGAAAATAGCAACGGGAATAAATGAAATTGAAAATAATGAAGCAATAACGATAATTGTATTTGAGATATTCGAAGTCAGCGGTTCCATAATGTTTGGTTAAATATAGAAATGCGAAATTGAAAATAGTCAGAACTACTATTTGTCAGTATGATTAAAAGATAATTATTTAACTGTAACTTTAAAAATTATACTTTATTTGAGTTTTATTATCCTGTTGCCAATCCATTTTGAAAAAGCGGCACGTTCAACGCGTTTATTATCAAAATCGATATTTCATAGCAACATAGCACATTCTTTTCAAATTGTGATCATCGACAGAACGGGGAAAAAGTTATGGCGATAAATGTGGAAATTTTTTCATCGAACGAACTACGAATAAATGAATTGAGTGGTAGGATCTTCATATTCCATAACGGAATCTAGAACGATGAAATTAACCCAGAAAACGTTCACCTTCCGATAGTGGAATTTTTTAATCAATTCATTACGTTAAAAGTTTGATTGTGCAGGATCGAATTTATCATAAATAAAATTAGGTTCTGATCTACAGCCGACACCGGACGTTTTTAACGGTACAGACAAGTTTAGAAAAGTGGCTATGATAGGAGGGCCGTGTGATACACGATATCGTATTTTACCATAATTTTACAAAGGAGATGCTACCTGCGGGATGAAGAATGATCCCGATATACAGGGTGTCCCAGAACTCCTGTAGGAGCCGGAAATGGGGGGTAGCTGAGACGATTCTGAACAACAACTTCCTTTGCAAAAATATCGGATGAGGCTTCGTTTTTTAATTATTAAGGCAGGTCAGGTCACTACACTTTACTAGAAGAATTTAAGTAATTTATTTTACAGCAATTCGTAGCACTTGGCTCGATATCATTTTCTAACGACTCGATTTTGATAAAATTTCGATCTTTAGAAAATGATACCGATTACCAGGTCACACCACGAGGAGGTGGCTACGATTGTGACCCAACCTGAAACAAAAGAACCCATTCGCTTAGTACCCACTCACACTTACAAACATCCTACAATCGACTAAAACTAGTCTTAAAATTAACTTAATCGGCAAATCCCTCGATGTCCTGTGCGTTCCCTCGATGATCCCACGACGTCCATGCTTAACTTAACTTAACGACTAACTACCTTAAAACTAAATACAGGATCCCTAACCTGCACTCCCTACTCTAAGTCTGTACTTATCTTACTTCGAAAGATTGCCATCAAAGAAAGTTGGAATAGTGAAACTTGAAATGAGATATCAAAACGAAAGGAACTTCGAAAAATGAAAGTGAAATAAAGAAATTTTGAAAAGAATACTCAGAAGAAAGTGACTCTAGTCCAGAAAGTAGTGAGAAAAGAACCGCGAGCAAAGCAAAGAATTCGCTTTAATCCAAAAGTATCCCCGTGTGCACGCGACGTACTCGCGGCCACCCAACAACCCCAGCGACCAGCACCTTCTACCACCCAGTACCCCACCCAAGAGGACCAGCAAGAGTCAGATCGCGGCTTACGTAAACAAGGAATGGAATCGAGCCTGAGGGTACCGACTAGCACAGAATTGAACCATCGCGAAATCTGTTTTGGAACTCGAAACTGCCCCCGTTGAAAAGGGGTCTAACCGAGACGAGCCCATCACAGAGATCCCGTGGCCGCTTCCGTAACTAGCCAGTAACCCTCAGAACTCAAAACCACCCAAGCTACCGCACGACCAACCCTCACTGGTCAACTCAAGTGAGATTCCAGATGATGGAAAATGACTTACGATCACCGAGAATTACCGAATGGTCGACGACCCGCGTGCAGCCGGCTTGCAACGCGAGCGAGTACGTCGCGCCTGACATCGAGGATACCGAACGAAAGCGAATTGTGGGTAAAAATATATGAAAAAGAAGCTACAAGTTAAAACGGAGTGAAAAGGTGGCAATCCTCGATTCGACAAGTAAAGTTTAAAGTAGAAAGTGCTTACAAGTGACACAAGTTCTTCATCAGGTAGCCTATTACCTGATGAAGAACTTGTGTCCCGTGCCCTCCCAACCTCCCACGCACGGTATACGCACTTTGTAATTTAATATCATATTCTTATTACTAATAGTAATATAAGAGGGAACTTTACAGCAGTTCGTAGCACTTAGCTCGATATCATTTTCTAAGGACTTGATTTTTCTACAGTTTTGTGTCTTTAGAAAATGATATCGATTACCAGGTCACACCACGAGGAGGTGGCTACGATTGTGACCCGACCTGAAACAAAAGAACCCATTCGCTTAGTTCCCACTCACACTTATAAACATCCTACAATCGCCTTAAACTAGTCTTAAAATTAACTTAATCGGCAAATCCCTCGATGTCCTGTGCGTTCCCTCGATGATCCCACGACGTCCGTGCTTAACTTAACTTAACTACCTTAAAACTAATCACAAGGTCCCTACCGGCAACTTTCTACCCTAAAACTGTACTTGTCATATCTCGAAGGATTGCCATTAAGGAAGTTTGGAAAAGTGAAAATCAAATAGAATATTTAAATGAAGGGAACGTCGAAAAATGAAAGTGAAATAAAGAAATTTTGAAAAGAATACTAAATGCAAAATGACTCTAATGAAGAAAGTAATAAGAAAGAAACGCGAGCAAAGCAAAGAATTCGCTTTAGTCCCAAAGTATCCCCGTGTGCACGCAACGTACTCGCGGCCACCCAATAACCCCAGCGACCAGCACCTTCTACCACCCAGTACCCAACCCAAGAGGACCAGCAAGAGTCAGATCGCGGCTTACGTAAACAAGGAATGGAATCAAGCCTGAGGGTACCGACTAGCACAGAATTGAACCATCGCGAAATCTGTTTTGGAACTCGAAACTGCCCCCGTTGAAAAGGGGTCTAACCGAGACGAGCCCATCACAGAGACCCCGTGGCCGCTTCCGTAACTAGCCAGTAACCCTCAGAACTCAAAACCACCCAAGCTACCGCACGACCAACCCTCACTGGTCAACTCAAGTGAGATTCCAGATGATGGAAAATGACTTACGATCACCGAGAATTACCGAATGGTCGACGACCCGCGTGCAGCCGGCTTGCAACGCGAGCGAGTACGTCGCGCCTGACATCGAGGATACCGAACGAAAGCGAATTGTGGGTAAAAATATATGAAAAAGAAGCTACAAGTTAAAACGGAGTGAAAAGGTGGCAATCCTCGATTCGACAAGTAAAGTTTAAAGTAGAAAGTGCTTACAAGTGACACAAGTTCTTCATCAGGTAGCCTATTACCTGATGAAGAACTTGTGTCCCGTGCCCTCCCAACCTCCCACGCACGGTATACGCACTTTGTAATTTAATATCATATTCTTATTACTAATAGTAATATAAGAGGGAACTTAAAATTTCAAGCTAACTTAAAGTTAATGGATGTAGGATTTGAGGAAGGGAAAGGGAGGTATTTAAAGCGACAAATAATTTATTGAAATAAAAATATCAGCAACGAAATGAAAGTATAAAAAGTATTTGTTAAAATAATATCTTGGAAATAACAAACATAATTAGTGCAACAATCAGAGAACAAGTGAATAAGGATTAAATAATGAAATCGTGAAAAACGAAGAATATTAAAATGGTAAGATCAGAAAAGCCAATGATAAAATTAAGTGGTAAACGAGTTAATAAACTCAAAGAGAAAAAGAAAATCGCGATTCAGTAACGAACGATATTAAACTCGCAAAATGTCGAGCTTAATATTTCACGGTACTATTCGTACCGTTTAAAATAAAATAAAAGGTAGCTGTAAAACATAAAACACGAAAGAAAGCAAAAATTAGCAAGCATAGTGACAATAGAATGATTGTCCATCTTTAGATGGACAATACATTTAGATGGACCCTAATACATATGCAAATAGACAAATAGATTTCACGAATATTATTATACAATTGTAGAATAACATTCGTGGTCACTATGCTCGCTCAAAATAAGAAAAATTACAACCAGTTCCCGTGTCGTTTCGGACCTTTCGTCCTACGACATGATGGGAACCGGAGGAACCATAAAGCATGCGACTCACCGATCGTAGATCTCTTCTACTGCACTGCTACTGCACTCAGCAAGTTACTGCTCCAGAATTGACCCAGGTTTGATCCAAAATTGACCGAAGACTGCTTCAGATTGACCCAAGTTCGATCCAAGATTGTCCCATGGTTACCTCCAGATTGATCCATGATAGACCCAAGATTGACCCATGGTAGACCACCCTTCTGATTCTGAACTCCTTGACATCTCGAGCAGGAAGGACAGAATTTGACATTTGTCGTGTTTATATAACACTAAGACTTCATGGTTCATTGACTTCATGGTTGACTGACTAACGGTTCCCAAAATCACTCATGCATGAGTTTTTTCTTTTTTTTTTTTTATTTTTTTTGTTTTTTTTTTTTTTTTTTTTTGTTTTTTTTTTTTTTTTGTTTTTTTATTTTTTTTTGTTGTTTTTTTTTTTTTTTTTTTTTATGTTTTTTGTTTTTTTTTTTTTTTTTTTTTTTTTTTTATTTTTTTTTTTTTTTTTTTTTTTTTTTTTGTTTTTTATTTTTTTTTTTTTTTTGTTTTTTTTTTTTTTTTTTTTTTTTTTTTTTTTTTTTTTTTTTTTTTTTTTTTTTTTTTTTTTTTTTTTTTTTTTTTTGTTTTTTTGTTTTTTTTGTTTTTTTATTTTTTTTGTTTTCTTTTTTTTTTTTTTTTTTTTTTTTTTTTTTTTTTTTTTTTTTTTTTTTTTTTTTGTTTTTTTTTTTTTTTTTTTTTTTTTTTTTTTTTTTTTTTTTTTTTTTTTTATTTTTTTTTTTTTTTTTTTTTTTTTTTTTTTTTTTTTTTTTTTTTTTTTTTTTATTTTTTTTTTTTTTTTTTTTTTTTTTTTTTTTTTTTTTTTTTTTTTTTTTTTTTTTTTTTTTTTTTTTTTTTTTTTTTTTTATTTTTTTTTTTTTTTTTTTTTTTTTTTTTGTTTTTTTTTTTTTTTTTTTTTTTTTTTTTTTTTTTTTTTTATTTTTTTTTTTTTTTTTTTTTTTTTTTTTTTTTATTTTTTTTTTTTTTTTTTTTTGTTTTCTTTCTTTTTTTTTTTTCTTCAGTCCATTTCTTAATTTCGCAGTTATTCATTTATTTAATTATTTTATTTATTTAACATTATTATTTTATTACAATTATGCAAGTTTTGTTATAATTATTATAATTTTATAGTTTTACAATGAATAATTTTTATGTCTACCAAATTTTATTTTATTTTAAACGATTTTAATTAATTTTAATGTATTTTATAATTATTCATTTGTTAATTATTATAATTATTGAATATTGTTATTTTTATAATTCTTATGGATGGATGGGTTGTAGATTTTCTTATAATTATTATAATTTTATGGTCTTATATTAAATAATTATTACTTTTACAAAATT